>WEKX01024832.1:0-30060 GCA_013390025.1 Pitta sordida
ACATCCCCCCATCCCCAGCCCGGGGTCCCCTCCCTCTGCGGGGACACCCCAGAGCGCCATGGGCACAGGGACCCCCTGCCCACCCCCCGCCCCGTGCCCGGCGGCCGCTCCGCACACGCTCGCTCCGCTGTGCCGGGAAAAGAGCCGGGTTTTTGTCTGTATCTCCCACAAAAGGAGCCTCCGGCGGCCGCCGCGGCTGGGAGCGGGGCTGTGGCGGTGGGTGCTGCTGCCGGCAGGGCGGGGGGGGATGCAGGGGCTGCCCGGGGTCTCCCTCCGTCCCTCTCCGCGCTCAGCAGCACCGTGCGCTGCGACCCCGCGGCTGCAGAGGGCAGAGACCCCCGGACAACCCGGCTCAGGGATGCTGATTCCATCCCTGCGCATCCGCCTGGGGATGCCCGAGCACTGGAGTGGGATGCCCACTTCAGCCCCCGGCGTGACGGGGAAGGGGGTTTCCTTTCCTCCCTGCAAACACTGGGAAACCCAAGGCAATGCAGGGAGCCAGCAGGATGTAGGTTCGTAGCATCCTCCAGACTCGCTAAAGCTCCGTGCACGTCTCAGCCCCTTACCCTTCCTTCCCTTTCCATCCCGTTTAAGGATCCCTGGGCAGGGATCCGGCCGTTCCCACCGCAGCTGGAAGCTTCCCGGGCTGTTACGCAAGAGCAGAGCTCCGGCATTCCCGGCTCTCTCCGCTTTTCCTGCCGCTCACCTGCTCCCCGGGGAAAGCAGCAGAGCAGCGCTACCGGACTGTGCAGACCGCGAGCTGCCACAGCTCCTGCTCTGCCCTTTCCTGGGCTTTGATACCGGGCGATCCCATCTCGGAGCGAGCCACGAGCGGGGGCTCTTCTGGCAGCAGGACCCTCGTACTTGGTGGCCCAACCCCCTTGAGGCCCCCCCGGCCCAGGGGATGTCACGGTGCAGTGACAGTGACCTGCTCCTTGTAGACCTGCCAGCACTCCTGGATGGGGCTCAGCACCTTTTCCCAGCTCAAATTATTTATTTGTGGTTCCGAGTATCTACGACTGTGGTGAAGCTCCTCTAGTTCCATCTCCTGAGAAACAGCTGGAATACCTACAAAGTCTGCTTGAGGCAGCAGATATTTCCCACGATCTCAGCCCAGGGGAATCTCTGAGATGTGCTCAGTCTCCTGCAGAGCCCACCCACAGCCCCTGAAAACAGGCTCTGCTCCCCTTCCCCTCACACAGCTGCTCTTCCCTCCGAGGAACACTCCAGACAGAAAGGTTATGAGCAGCCACAACTTGAGTGAGGACTGTGAACACCCAGACTGCGCCTCTCCCATGCCCACGACTATTTTGGATGCCCCCCGGGTGTATTTCTAGCCCTCGGGGGGCACAGCAGCCCTTGTTCTCCCGACAAAGGCAGCGCTCAGCCAGGCCTGCTCCTGGCTCTGCCCCGCTGTGCTGCCTCCTCACGCTTCACTGGGGCTGAAGATGCTTTAGGCAGCAGATTTGGAGAGCGGGGAGAGCTCAGCTCAGCTCTGCAAAATCTTCCCTGCATCTCAAGCTTCCAAGCCAGGTCCCGGCTGACATCCATCCCTAGAAATGCAAACTGGCCCCGGGTCCGGAGGTGCAGCCTTGTGAGAGGGAGGGAGGGGGGGGGGGGGGGGGGGGGGGGTGTGGAGCAGCAGAGAGGCCCGATGTGGGATGGGGATGCTGGGATGGGGATGCTCTGCTCACCCTCTGGGATTGCGATCGGGGATTGCTAGGCAACCTGCTGGAGAAGGCCCGAGCCCAGGCATCGGCACTGGGGGGAACCACGCAGAGAGGAACCCACTCCCCCCACCCCGAGGGAACCTGCCCGAGGGTCTCCAGGAAGGAGAGTCTGGGAACTGGGCTGTGGGAGAGGAGGAGGAGCAGGAGGATGTGCGAAAGCAGCAGCAGAGGGAAGAGCAGCCTCTGGAAGCAGCACAAGGCAGCAAACCCCAGCAAGGCTGTTTGTGAACCAGGGGAACAAATATTACCCTGGAAAAATATGTTTTTCCTTTTTTTCTTAGCTGATTTCACAGCCTATTTGCCATCAGGGCCTTTGTTTGGAGGCAGCCAGAGTTGTTTAAATTGCTGCTGCTGGCTTGTTTTTATCTGTAAGAAAGATGAGATTTTCCTCCTCTGAACCGTGGCTGGAGTACAGAGATGACAGGAGCTGCTGCAGCTCCGTCTGAGGGTTTTCCTGGATGCAGCTGCTGGAACGTGGAACAGCACAGCCCCAGCCCTGGAGATCCCTTCAGTCCCAAGGGCTGAGGGTCCTGTCCCTGCCAGGGCAGTGCCAAGCAGCCAGACCTGGGATCTCCCTGAGGCAACAGAGGACACTCAGCACCAGGGGGACACAAGGAGGTGACAGCCTGAGGTACCCAAAACATGCTCAGCCCCTGCTCATGGCTCTGCCTCAAAAGGGGATGTTTGCAGCATATTCAGCTCTGACACAGCTCCAACAGCTCCAACCTGGCCCTGCCAACAGCTGCACCTGCCAGTGCCTGAGCCTGTCCCACTGGTGCAGGCAGAGGGCTGGGGGGCATGGTGCCAGCTGGAGCTTTCCCCAGGGAGCTGCCAGAACACCAGGTACCCACAACCATCCCTTCCCTCAAGGGAGATGGTGGGCAGCGGGGCAGGACCCAGGGTTGTTTTCCTGGCAAGTATCAGATGCCCTGACCCAAAAAACCCGAAGTGGAACAGCCAAGCCCAGTGAGGAGCTGAATGGACACACTCAGCCTGCAAAGCACCACGGGAGCAGCAGGGAGAGCCACGCTGATGGGCTCTGCAATAATGCTTTTTAAAACACAATTTCCAATACATTTCATAGCGAAGTTATGCAACGTAATGAGCAAATCTACAATGCAATTGTCACTGCACATTAGCAGCGAAATCCTGAGCTCCTATTACACTAACAAACTTATTAAATCAGTGAACATTGTGCTGCATCAGTCAATTACTGAAACAATGCCAAGATCAGGAGAACAATCTGATATCCATTACAGGGAGTGGGAGCGGGGATGTGACCGGGGCTGCCTGCAGCTCTGCGTGCCTGAGAGCATTCCATGTGCTCATGGCACTGATGGACACTTCACCTGCCAGCCTTCCACAGGAGCTTCCCCTGATCCAGGGGAGGGACGGGACCTGAAGCCACCCCTGTGCTCGGACCTCGGTCCCTGCCCAGAGCAGCAGGAGGATGGGGAAGCCCTGCTGGGAATGCCCCGAGGCCAAGCGATGGGCACCGCAGCATCAGCGGTGCTCAGTGGCAGGAATCACCCTGCAGAGGCAAAGCCTTGGGAAAAGTCTGGGACACGCGGCAGTGGCTCTGCCAAGCACTTGGACACTGATTTCCTGCTCCTGGGGCAGCAGCAAGGACCCCACTGCTGCCTCTGCCTGCAGCCAAAGGCTGAGCCCCTTTCCAGAGCATCCCTGGAGCGGTCACAGTGAGCAGTGGCTGGATTCAGCCATCACCTTGCCGCCCCTTTCCAAGGAGTTGGCACTGACCTGAGCTGCCAGGCCTGTGTGCCCCTGGCAGAGCTGGGGCTGAGCTCATCCCTGGCTCTGGGACTACAGGCACCCACTGCCACACGTATTTCCAGGGAGGGGCATTGCTCCACCAGCAGGATGAGGCATGGCAAGGCTGGCAGGGGTTTGGCCCCGCAGCCCCTCTGGCTCTCACGTCCCCTTCAGCCCCGTGAAATCCCATCCACACCAATGTGACATCCCCAGGATGTGAAATAAGGTGAGCTGGGGGAAACCTGGGAAGATGTCCATGCAAACACCTCAGCAGAGCGTGCCTTGCACCTCGGTGAAGTGATTTGACACAGCACTAATTATGCAAATTAATCATTGGTAAATGAGGCCCTTGGTTATTTATTTATTTCTCATTCTGTGCCGCGGCCCAGCAGGAGCAGGGCTGGGAGAGAGGAGCAGCTCCACTCCGGCTGAGAAGGGATGTTTGGTAACATGTTGCATGATCCAGCCTCCCCACATTCCTTCTCAGATGAAATTCAGAACTGATTTGCTGGTATCACACTGCTCCCAGCCCTCAATATGTCATGGCACTTAATGAACCGTGCCAGGGACACATTTATAACCCACTATTAGCTGCTTCCATCACAAAGAGAAGGGGTTTTTTCCCTCTTTGCTCTGATATTCTAAAACTTAAAAAACCAAACCAGACATCACACACACACAGAGAAAAAAAAGAAAAACCCAAACCACCAGCAACACCAAAATTGGCACCAGCAAATGTATCTCCTGAAAGTCAAGTGCATGCGTTATTCCTGTTCTCCCTCTTGGACCCAGCTCACGAGCAGGAACAGAAAAGGCCCTGGACAATCCCCCCAAATGCTGCTGGTTTTCCCCAGGCTCCTGCCCAGCCCCTGCTCCCTCCGAGCAGCTCAGGGCAGCTCCTGATGTGCCCCAGAGCCGAACAGCAGGAGCTGGACCTGAGGGGAAGGGGTTTCTGTGCCCAGCTCCCTCCTCCCCACCGGCAGCTGGAGCCGGGACCTCGCCCCGGGGCGGGGAGGGGACGGTGAGAAGCGGAGAGGATCGGGGAGGCGGCGGCATTTCCCTTCCCTCCCCTCCGCATCCGCACGTCAGGATGGCAGCGACAACTCTATCAGGGGAACAAGAGCTAATTAAATTTACCGGGATCACTGAAGAGGAAATTATTTAATATTCTGCACGGAATTTGATATCTGAAAGCATGAATGGCCTTGTTTCATCAGAGAGCTCTTCCTTCCCAACGTTCAACTTTACTTTTCGGAGGCAGCCCGGCCACCGAGGGACAGGCAGGGACGGGGGAGGACGCTGCCAGCGGGAGCCAGGCTGCTGGAGCCGGGCAGAAACAAACACTGGGGGAGCAGAACATCGCCAGAGCCGCGGCCGCAGCCTCGGGTGCTCCCGACGGAGCAGCAGCTCCGCGATCCAAGGGGAGCGGCTTCCCAAGGGGCTCTGTGGCTCCTCTGAGGGAGGATCCTCCTCCTACCACCCACCGCTGCTGCCACACGGAGCTGCTGCTCCTCCGGTGACAGCCCGTGTCCTGCGGGGCCTTTGTGACCTCACCCTGTCACCTGGTCCCACGGGAACAGCCAAAAAGATGCCACTAGAGGAGCCTGAATTTGCCACGCCAGGACCCAGGAAAAGGAGAACTTCCACCTGGATCAGCCCCAAGCATCTTCTGCGCTACAGGAGGATCTCAGGGCTGAGTTTTCCCACACTCTGTGCTCGTGTCTCCTCAGCTTCTCCTGGCTGAAAAGGGCTGCAAAGACCCTCCTGGTCCCAAGGGCCAGAAGCTGTACCCCCCCTGGGCTGTGTCTGTACAAGCAGAAAGATGTGGAGTGCCAGGCCAGAGACAGGATGTGAGATGAGAGGAGGGATGCAGAGTGCCATCAGCCACCTCCCTGCCCTGGTGGGGTCCTCCATCCCCAAGGGAAGCCAGGGGGGTCTCCTGTCCATGCTGGGTGATGGCTGGGACACCACGGGAGCAATGCCCTGAGCACAGGGAGTCTCCCTGGGGCAGCTCAGCCGCGCTGCTGCTGCTGCAGCCACTCATCCTGAACCACCCTGCTCCCTGCAGCCCAGCCCAGAGCCGCTCTGCTCCCTGCAGCCCAGAGCTGCTCTGCTCCCTGCAGCCCAGAGCCGCTCTGCTCCCTGCAGCCCAGGACTGCTCTGCTCCCTGCAGCCCAGAGCCGCTCTGCTCCCTGCAGCCCAGGACTGCTCTGCTCCCTGCAGCCCAGGACTGCTCTGCTCCCTGCAGCCCAGAGCCGCTCTGTTCCCTGCAGCCCAGGACTGCTCTGCTCCCTGCAGCCCAGAGCCGCTCTGCTCCCTGCAGCCCAGGACTGCTCTGCTCCCTGCAGCTCGGCTGCTGCTTGGCTGTTAATGAGTTTCTAGCACCAAAATGTCAGGCTCTGCTCGCTGCAGTTAAGGGAAGCTCAGGGATCCCTCCCGGGACTGGCCACCTCTCCCTGAAGCCCCACAACAGCCAACAGGGTCTGGGTCTGTCCAGCCTCCCTTCAGGGCAGGGGACCCCACCTGCCCCAGCTCCCATCCCACACTCCCCCTTCCCCTGGGCCAAACCAGCTGCAGGAATTGTCATTCTGGGTGCTGTGGGTCCTCTGTGACCGTGTCTCAGGGCTGGGCACAGACCCTCGGCACAACCAGCACCCCTTTGGATGAGGGGGATCCACCAGGTCTGGGCTCCCCCAGGGACGTGCCAGCCTTGTGCTGGAGATGCCCAGCTCCAGCCCCCTCTGCCTCCCTGTTTCCCTCTCTCTGCCCTGATAACGTCTCCTTCCCCTCACACACACATGAAAGTGATGATAAGCAGCAATAATTTTGCTTCTGTATTTGTGTCACCAAAACTTCCAGCTAATTCCTGTAGCTGCCAGCACGGAGGCACTAATACCTCTGCCAAAGACAAAACAATTATTTCTAAACATAGCTCGTTCCCTGGATTGTCACTACCTGAACCGACCAACCCCTGGGCTGCCATCAGCAGCCTCATCTAACTAACAGGGGGGAAAAGGTGGGGTTTTCCCCCCCCAGAAACACCCACATCCAGTGGTGTCAAGCCAACCAAGAGGCACAGACCCTCCCCATCCCAGACCCACAGCACCCAGCCCAAGCTCAGGCAGAGTGAAGGTAGGGAGTGACACGAGTCCAACAGTGCCCAGAGAGGCACAGGCTTTACCAGGGGACAGCTGGGACAAGGACACTGCCCTGACCAGGGCTGAGACTCTCCGGTGCCTCAGCCCAGAGCTCTGGGGCCACCCCAAGCCCTGCAGCAAAGGCTGTCTGAGTGACAAGGGACAGAAAAGACTGTCTGAGCCTGGACATGGAGAGCTGGCTCTCCCAAGAGCCTGAGCATCAGCCCCATTCAGCCACCCAAGTTCTCTGCCTCAGCAGGACCCCCAGGTGACAGACCTGCCTGACGCAGACACAGGCACATTAGCTGTGCTCCAGAGTCTCTGGCTGGCTGGAGACACTGTGTCTGCTGAAGGACCCTCTGCAGCACCAGACCTTGTCATCCCACGGGCCCGCTCTCAAGAAATTAAAACGAGCCATAAAATGACAAGTGAAGTGAAACACGGACTCTAAGAGGGAGAATATAAGTGGTGGCATTGGCACATGTACAGCACTCTCCAAGTGTCTGTCCCCATGGGTCTGCACAGCCCCGAGGAGGGGACACAAGGTGGGGACACAAGGTGGGAATGTGGCCCTTGTGCACAGGAGCCCTGGGGGTCCCTGCTCCCTCCTCCACTCCATGGATCCATAAGGGGTTCAGAGCCCTTGGACACGACGTGGTACCCCCAGCCCTGCAGAGCTTCCCCTCCCGGTTTGCACAAAGCCCCCAGACCCACAGACAGCCCCCACTCCTCCTGGGCACATCAGCCCCAGCTCTGAAGGACCCAGGCAGGAATGAGCAGCCACAGAGTTAATGAGCACCACAGGCTCCCTGCCAAGGACTGAAATGAGCCAGTTCCTGGAGGCAGTGCACACCTGGGTGACCCACATACCACCACTGATGGAATATTGAACAGCACTTCCCAAGGGGTTGGGCACAAAGAACCTACCAGCTCCTGCACGTGACAAAGCCACTGTCTCCATCTCTCCTGGCCCCACATCTCAGGGGGTTTATGGGGACAGGCAGAGGCTGAGCAGGGGGCCAGGAGCTACATCCATGGACTGGGATTTCAGCCAGATGCTCACCAGATTTGTGCAGCCCCCAGAGTGAGGGCACTGGGATCCTGCTTTGGCTGCTTCTCAGCCCAGTGACTTCCTCCACATCACCCCCTGCCCAGAGCTGCCCAGGCACCTCCACCCTCAGCTGCTGCCCAGGAAAGTGTCAGGGATGCTCTGGAGCCACCCACACCGTGGGCTGGCCCCAAGAGATGGAGCTGTGCCACACCTGCAGCTCCAGCCCCAGTCCCAGGGGAGGGGAGCCTGGAACAGCCCCCTGCCAAGGGAAGGGGGGGCAGCTCCCTGTGAACTGCCCTGAAAAACATTTCCATAACACTTCATAGTCAACCTGCAGCACCACCTCCAGTAATTAACAGCTACATTTTAATTAAACATTGATTAACAACTAATTAGTCTAACGATTAGTCACCTGAAGGAGACAAAGCAAAATATCGGGGCTGCCAAGATAGGAGCCGGAGAAGGCAAATGATGAAAGATGAGATGCAGCTGAAATTCCTCCTCTGCCTCCCCCTGGGCTGAGCGTTTCTGCGTGGTTTGGTCCTTTACAGATGAAGCTTCGAGGTGAATTTTCCTAATTGTGGCAATTCTGCCAGAGTCTCAGGTGAGTGATGGGGAGCAGACCAAGTTATTTCATCTTTCCCATCAGATCCCAGCCCGTTAATGCAGCTAAAGAGCCTCTCCCTGCCCGGGGACTCTGTCTGTCACCATAACAAAGTCAGGGAGGCCTTTTGTGCCTTCAGTCCTGCAGCATCCCGAGGAGATCCCCGTGGAGTGCAGGCAGCCCCCATTAAGCAGCAACCTGTCCCCTGCCTGTGGTGCTGCTGCCCCTTGGACTCTGCCACCACTCCCAGTTTCTCCCAGTCAGACCCAGTGTGTGTCCCCTGGTCACTGGAGGGGTTTCCCAGTGCTCTGTGTCCCTGTCCCGCGGTGTGCAGGGCTCTGTCAGACCCAGCTGATGGTGCACCCAGGCTCTGGGACGGAGGAGGGCACAGCAGGCAAGGATAGAGGCCTGGGTGGCAGCTGACAAGGCACAGCCCAGCCAGCCGGGGTCCCAAGCTCCTCTCGAGGGATCCAGGCTGAAGATTCGTTCCCTCTGCCCACAAGTGGTTCAAACACCTCAGCAGGGCAGAGGGTGCTTCGCTGCACTGAGGTTTGGCACCTGTGCCCACCCTGCCCCAGTTCTGTGGCAGTGGTACCTGCAGGCTGCTGGGCACCCACCCCACTGAGCCCTCCCGCAGGACATCAACTTATGTCACCCCAAAACACACCCTGAGCCCTGAGCTTTGCACTGACGAGCACCCAGAGAGTCGGGCCAGGCCCCAAAAAGCAGCTTCCCCACGTGCCAAGGGCTTGTGCTCATCCCTGTCCCCTGGCACAGGCTCTGGGGGTGATGCCCCTGCCCCTCATGTGCTCCCCCTCAGCCCCACCCGGGTACCAGGGCAGAGCCGGATGAGGATGTTTATTGTTTTGCCAGTCCTTTTTGTGGGATAATCCTATTTCCCTCCGTCACTTACGCCTCAGAAAATCACTCTGGCTGAGGGCTATGAAAGCACTTAGAGCCACGGTCCCCTGGCGCTCTCCCTGAGCATCCCTGCAGTGCCCCTCCCATCGCTCCCACAAGTGTCTTCATCCTCCTGCAAGTTCTGACCCTCTGCTGCTGCTTGGCACGGCCATCCCACAAACTGGGGGACACGGGAACAGCTGGGAGATGACTGTCCATGCTGGGAAGAGCCCCCAGTGCCCCTGTCCTGCCCAGGCTGACCCAAAGGACTCAGCTACACCCACGTCCCACACCGGAGCCTCATCCAGCTGAAGGCCTGAGCTCCTGCAGCAGCTCTGGCTGGGGCTGTTCATGCTTCAACAAAGCAATCTGCTCCTTGGGCTCCTCTGTTCCTCCCTCTTATGCAACCGCACAAAATGTAGAGGAAAACAATCCCCTGGATGCTAATTTATCCGAGGAGCTCAAGCAGCTTTGCACAAGGCAGCAGTTTCAGCAGGAATAAACCAAAAGGAAACAGCCGCGTCTGAAAGGCTGCTCCCAAAATCTGCCCTGTCTTCCAGTGATCCTGTCCTGCCCTCCAGGGATTCTGCTCTGCCCAGCTCCCCGCAGCTTTCCCTGCTGCATCCCTGCCTGCATCTGTCCCTGCCTGCATCCATCCCTGCCTCCTGCATCCATCCCTGCCTCCTGCATCCCTGCCTGCATCCACCCCTGCCTCCTGCATCCATCCCTGCCTCCTGCATCCATCCCTGCCTCCTGCATCCCTGCCTCCTGCATCCATCCCTGCCTCCTGCATCCCTGCCTCCTGCTCCCTCCACCTCTCCTGCCTCCAGCCCTGCCTCCAGCCCTGCCTCCATCCCGCTCTGCCTGCTGGGCGATGCTCTGACTCTGCTCACCCACTCAGAGAAGCAAACTGGGGGTGGCAGGAGCAGTGGGATCCAACATCAAACCACCCGCACCAGAGCTTTGGATGCTCTGAGGCGACGATCCCCAGGGATGCGCAGGGACATCCCAGCAGCTGGTCTGACCTCGGCACTGCTGCCAGGCTGGCACTGGGCTGCCCACACAGGCCTGGATGCTCGTGGGAGCTGCTCTGTGATGTACCTCAGGGGCACCTCCACTGCTGTGCCCCCGACACCTCCCCCTGTGCACGGCCCCTCACCACCAGCCGCTCTCCTTGTGGGGGAATCTCTGGCAGTTGCATGTTTTGTGGTGCAGACCAGGGTCTGACAGTGGCTCAGGCAGGGGGATTGATTTCTTGCTTTATTTTAAGTGCAGCTAATCTAACAGGGAATTTATTTAAATTGAGAGGGCAGAGAGAAACTCTGTTCTTGGTTCTCCAAAAGGATTCCGCTGTGTGGGGTGACCCAGGTGAGCTGCAGGGCTGAGCTGAGAGCCCCAACACCTCCCCAAAGGTGCCTTGATCACCTTGTCATATGTTCCAATTCATTACAGCCATTTCAGCAAACAACCACTATGGATTTTTTGTTACAACAGCTCCTGCCATGTTAGTGGGGTGTGAGCTGGTACCTGCCTCAGCCATTCCCAGTGAAGCTTTGCCTTCAGGACCCCCAGCTGGCCGGGGACAGGGGGTGAGGGGTCCCCCCAGTGCAGGCAGCCCAGCTGAGGGGTTTGTCCTGCCACCAGAGCCCGTTCCTGGCAGAGGCCTGTCCTTAAAGCAGGATGCTCAGAGCCACTGGCTGCTTCCACAGCAGAGCAGCGAGGGCAGGGAGCATGTGGCTCCCACACCTTTGGGAATCCCTTCTGTGCTCTCCCCAGGATCCCAGTGGTGCCAGGGCACACGGGCTCTCCCAGACAGGCTCCAGCAAACACCTCTGAGGATATTCCCAGGAATCAAGGCTCACCTCCTTCCCCTCTCTGAGGAGGGGAATTTGGAAGCGTCACGGGCTCTGGGAGGGCTGCAGGGGAGTCCCTCCCTCTGGGTCCTCCAGGAAGCCGAAGCCCTGCAACCTTCCTGTGACCCCAGTAAGAGGCAATAAATGGGGATGGAGCAGTGGGACCAAGGGGAGGGGTTCAGCTCCTCAGCATCCCCCAGCAGCAGTCCTGCAGAGCCTCCCCAGCCCCTGTAAGAGGCAGCCCGTGGCAGTTTTCCATCAGCTGCTGCCCCGTGTCTCACGCTGGCTGTGAGTGATCCCCGCGCTGCCCCTGCACGGAGCTCGCTGCACATCTGACTGCGCGACCAGGGGCAGCAGAAATGCAACTTGTTGCCTGTTTCCCAGAGTAATTAATTTCATCTGTATTGAACAAATGACATAATTTGAGGATTTCTGGGCTGTAGATTAACTAAAGACCAGATGAGAGCATCCTCATTGGCTTGGAGATTAATTAACAGCATGAGGTGAAGTGAGCGCTCTCCCCTCCTTTGCCTGCTGCAATTTTAACCCACCTGGCTGGTCCTGCACTGTCCTGCCCCATCAGCTGAGGCACAGGAGCTCTGGCCAGGACTCCTTCCAGCACCAGGACACTGGGGGATGCCAGGGAATAAAGCCACGCTTTGGGCTCCTTGCTCCCCTGCCCAGGTGGGTGCTCCGTGATCCATCTCCCCTCCTTGCCTCGCTCCATCTCTTTCTCCCGGGGCCCAGACTCAGGCCAAGGATCTCTCCACACACACACCTTCAGCCTCTGTGCAGGGCCAGGCAAACGGGGCTGGGTGCAGCGTTTATTCACGAGCCAGGCATTTATTTAATGTGCCTTGCGACGCAGGATCAAAGATCCACAGCAGCACCTAATTAATTATTTTTCCCTTCTTCTGTACCCTCCCCTCGCTGAGCGCCAAGGCCCCAAATGGAAAAGCTCCCTTCCAGTGACTCTGCATAATGAGAGGGATTGGGGCTCCAGCAAATTGATTCGGTTTTATGGAGTATTATATGAAAATGCTGTGAAATTAAGTTCTGTCTTTGCTGTCAGGCCACGGCCATCAGAGCGCTTTTATGTACGGGGCTGAGACTGAAAGACGGGAAAGGGAGTCCTTGCTGCAGGAATGTGGCGAGCGGGGAGAGGGAGGAGCCGCGCAATGAGGATGACACGGTGCGGGGTTAGACTGGGGAGATAACGAGGGGAACAAGAAAGGGATGCAGATGAGGAGGGCTGCGAGCAAAGAGCCGGGAACTGGAGCAGCAGCAGCCGGGAGACCTCGGCAGAGGATGGGGAGGACGGAGGGGACAGGGAGGGATTCCTCCTCCCGGTATTCCCTCTGTAAAGTGCTCCAGCAGCCCCACTCACGGCAGGAGGAGGCGAACACCATCCTGGGGGACACAGCAGGAACCCCAAGGGAGGCTGACTCTGGCCCAGCACACCTCTGCCTGGCCAGGCTCCTGCTGTCCCCCGTCAGCTCCTTCCCTGCCTGCCAACCCCTTCCTGTTCTTCCTCCCTCCTCATCTCTTCCCACCCCCAGCCTTCCGCCCCCTCCTCCCCTCACCAGCCCTGCTCCCTTGCATCTACCCCAGAGCGAGCTATTTTTTCCCTTGGCAACTTTATAACCCATCTCCTTGCCTGACAGCAATTAAGTAGATGCTTCCCTTCCAATCCCATGGCCCATAAACAAGGGGAAAGGAAAACGTTATAAAGAATCAAGCAGTGAGATGTGCACACGGATGCACACTCGGGGACAGACAGATGGGGATGAGTTGGGGGTATAAGGGGAAGCCAAGGGGGAAAGGGCTGAGCCCCTTCTTGGTGCAGAGGCTCTCAGGCTGCTGCCCCCCACAGCTCCAGCACCCACAGGGAAACAAAACGGAACAAAAACCACCCAAAGGAAAAGAGGCAGCTCACACCACTCCCCCCCAGCTGTGATGGATGGGATTTTTTGGTGCCTGACAAGCCCTGAGCCCCTGGGGACCAGCACTGATAAATGACACCTTTCAGTTCGCTCGGAACATCTTCACTTTCCCGGGCTGGCCGGTGCCTGACGTGGCAAAGGGTGGCCCTGGCACAGAGTCAGCATGGGGGGGACAGTGCACACCCCCAGAGCCTCAGCACCTCCTGAGAGCTGCCCCTGGACCACTGGGACCCTCCACGCTCCCTGATTTCCATGGCAGCTGGGATGGGGTGTTTGGGGGTTCGGGGGTGACAGGGAGTGCCAGAATGCGGCTCTGAGCCACATCAGACCCTTTGGAGGAGCCTCCCCGAGCCAGCAGTGATGCCCATGCCCAGGTCTCTGCTGGTCCCACGTTCAGAGGCCCATGTCCCACAGCCCTGGGGGGGACTGGGGCTGCTTCCCACCCCGTGGGAGCTCCAGGAGCTGCTGTCCCTCACGGCCCAGCACAGGACATGCCCTGTGCCCTGAGGGGAGGGCAGAGAGCCCGGAGTGCCAGGAGCAGTGGCTGTGGTCAGGGCAGGATGGGGAGGGGACACGAACCAGACCTTGGTGACAGTTCCAGGAGCACACGGCTGCTGTCCCCAGAGCAGCCACAGCGGGTGCTCCATCCCGCGCTGCTGCCCCAGGGAAGGGGCTGTGGAATATCGGTGCAGAGACAAATGCAGATGGACTACAACAAGCTCCTTCCCATCCCTGGAACAAACTAAGAAGAAAACAACGACCAGTTAGGAAGAGAGCACGAAATCCAGGTGATTACTGAAAAGCTCCAGACGTGGCTGTGAAGCCCACCCCTGCCAACAGCATCCCCCAGGCTGCTCAGAGAAAAATCAAGATGCTGGACAGAAATAGATTGGCCATAGGTGAAAAATGGCTCAATTATTTCTAGTGCCAGAACCACAGAAGGACATTTCCCTCTGTTCCTGATCCACAACCTCCCACTAATTAGTGCAGCTCACAGAGAGAAAAGTGCTCTGAGCTCCAGAACAGGCCACAGAGAGACCCCCAACATGCCATGTGCATTTGGGTGTGCTGTGGGAGCTGGGATGGAGCCAGCAGAATTCCATGGGCTGGACAGGCTTGGGTCAGCTGTAGGAGGTACGAGAGGTGATTGTTACCCTCTGGGAGGGCAGAGACAGAACTGGGATTCGTGGTGATAGGGACTGTCCGTGCTCTGGAGAGGGAGATCCTGATCCCACAGCTGTGCCCACACCAGCTCCTTTCCCTGCTCAGACCACGGCACAGCGTAACAGCCTGTGGGAGCAGAGGATTTGGAGGATAAAACAGGCATCCCTGAGATTGAAATCAAGAATTCCTGAGCCTGGAAAGGCCTGGAGGAGCAGGGCTGACCTGGGAGGGCAGAGCTCTGAGCTCTGTGGGGCTGGGCTGGAGGGCAGAGCTAATCGCAGGCACTCACTCCCCAGCCTCTCCACTCCTTTTCGCAAGGATCTTTTAAAACTACCGATGCATAAAACTGACAAAAAAAAAAGTTACCAGGAGGCCCTGCCCCCTCCCTGCCAAAGTTCGGAACATGCTGTCATCAAGAAAAATGATGCTGGCAAGAGAGAAACCCGCTGGGGTTGCTGGCAATTTCCCAGGCTCCAGTCCCGATGAGTGTTTATCAATAATTTCAGGATCTGGCTGTCGCGGGCAGTGACGGGAGCGCGGGCAGGGGGGGCACAGCCACGGGCAGCAGCGCCGCGAAGGGAAATCAATTAACGGCTCCGCGGGAGCGGGGATTTGCCGGCATTACAGGGGAAGGGCTCCCTGCCTGCCTGCAACAGGGAAACGCTGGAACGGCGCTCCCTGACACAGAGGCACGGCCAGAGCCGGCCAGAGCTGACACCAGGGCCAGCCCCAGGCAGGGTCAGGGATGCTCCCGGGAATGGCAGAGCGGCAGCGCTGCGTGTGCTGAGCTGTGCCCGCAGCTCAGAGCTCCCAGGCTCCATCCCTGCCCACCGTCCTTGGGGTCAGACCCAGCCCCTGTGCCCACCCTTCCACCCAGGATGGCAGCGGGTGACGGTCCCAGCTGGGGGGTGGCAGAGCAGGGCCCCGGCCCAGGCTCCCAGGAGCTGCCGGAGCCCTCCCAGTGCCGGCTCAGCATTCCCATCCCACCCGACCACTGCCAAACCATCCGTCCTGCACCAGCTGCTCTAACTGCAGCCCCAGACACCGCGGGCTGCCCAGCTCTGCACCAAACAAAGGGTTTTGACCTCTTTGAATTTGGGGTTTTTAGGTTTTCAACCTGTTGCCTGATTGTTTCACTTGATGCCACTTCTGGGAACTATTAAATATCCATTTCCTATTGCTTTATATCTCTCCTGAATTTAAAGAACACTATTCTAAAGCATCACCATTGTCTCCCTTCCAACCAAGAGAGACACAGTTTATTATTTTCTACTCACTCAGAAGCTGCTCAGTGTCTTTGGTCAGCAGTGTCATCCTTTCCTCTACTTTCTTAGCTCAACTCCCTCCTGTTTGTGACCGGGCCACCAACCCACACAGCACAGGCACTGTGGCACAGCCTGGTGCTCCCTGGCACACGCTGCCACCCGCTTCCTTTGGGTCTCTTCTCAAATAACTACTAACCAGCAATTTGCCTGATTTGACTGACAGGGGCTCAGAGATGACATTTCCACACAACCACCCACAGCGCTGCGAGGTCCCTTTTCCTGAGCAGACAATATGAAATTAAAGGTCAGTGTCGTGGCTTTGTGTGTTCTCATTGGTGTTACTCGGATTTGGAAACCTTCACCTGCCATTCTGCCCCGCAGCTGCTGCGAGATTCTCCCACCCCCTGAGCAGCTTTGAGCCACCCCAGCTGCCACCCCCAAGGGCCAGACGTGAGGTGGGGGCAGGCAGGGAGGCTCTGGAATGCCCAGCCCAGGTGCCTGGATGGAGGACACGCCAGCAGGTCCATCCCTGTGCCCTCCTGCCCACACATCTGATTTAACTGCTTGTTTCTCTGCAGGCAGCGAGGCCCCGGGGGCTCAGCTCACACAAGGACAAGGACAACACGTGTAAGGGAGCAGAGACCTTTGATTTGTTTCCCTGGCTGCAGCGGTGTCTTGCTGGGGCTTTTTCCTGCCATTCACAGTTTTTCCTCATCAGCCCAGCCTCACACACATCTAAGAACAACACCTTCCCTCCCTGGCTTTCTCAAGCCCCTAAAATTCCATATCCTGTTCTTTAGGAAATGTCAAGGACTGCCCATGTCCCTGACATCCCATGTCCCATCGAGCTGGGACACATCCCTCAGCCCCAGCCTGGCCCCCCCAGAACCAGCCACCTCCCTGCTGGAGGGAATTTTGTTTTGAGCATTTGTCCCACCATTCCAGAAGGGATCAGACTGAGCGTGTTGTCCCTGCACTCCGTCTGCCAAGCTTCAGCCATCCCTTCTGAAAGGGATGAATTAATATTAATTAATATTAATACTGTGCATCATGCCAGACCTTCTCCTGTACTTCTGCCCCCTCCCTGAGCCCCTTCCCTGCCTGTCCCAGTGCCAGCACTGAGGTGGTTCTGCTGCTGGGTGTTCCTGGGCACAGCCCTGGTGTGGCTGTAAGGGATTGGTGACACCGTTATATTTATGGGTATTTCAGGAGAAAGGAAAAGGCTACTGGGTGTTCATGTGTTCTTGTTGTATTATTTAAGAGAAGCCATTTGAGAGCACAGGAGAAGCAGGGTCTGCTCCCAAACGGAGGGGAAATAATGGAGGGGAATATTTGCAAAAAGCTCCGTTAGGTAAATATTTTATGCCCAAATAACGTTATGGCTTTTGAATGATGCATGTGACAGAGTTGAAAGGAGGTGAGGCGCAGAGTGGGGGGCACGTGGAGGTGTCAGCAAGGGGAGAACGTGGTGCCCTGGCCGCT
The DNA here is from genome assembly GCA_013390025.1 of Pitta sordida. Lineage (NCBI taxonomy): Eukaryota > Metazoa > Chordata > Aves > Passeriformes > Pittidae > Pitta > Pitta sordida. Next base: position 16,900 of record WEKX01024832.1, read on the forward strand.
GCCTCTCACCCTGGCAGGGCTGTGCCATCCTGCAAGGGAGAAAATCAGCCCTGCATGGGAGCAGGGAACAAACACGGGAAGGCAGCAGGCAGAGCATTGCCTCGGCCCAGAAGGAGGAGGCAGGAAGGCAGAGCAGCAGGAGGGGCAGTCGGGGCCAGCACGGGGGAAGGACTTTCCCTGGGCGGAGGAATTCTCCTCCCGGCAGCCACAGGGTGAGCACCTGGCACGAGGGAAGCACAGAGAGGAGTAAAATACCATTAAGTGCAATAAGAAATGTACTTAATCAATGAGCGCTGCAGCTGCGGATCAATGGGAGGCAGACACGGCCATTAGCTGGGAAAGCTGAGGAAGAGCCGCGGGCTCAGGTGGAGCGGTCGATGGTGGGATTCACTCGGCAGCGCAGGGAGGGTCCCAGGTGGGGAGCAGAGCCACAAGGCAGGGCTGACCTGCCCTGCAGCTCTCAGAGCCCAACAGGGAGCAGCAGAGGAGTCCAGGCCATGGGCTGCTGGGCAGCTTCGTGCTGAGCCCTGGGAAGCACCACAAACCTTGGGCCAAACGTGAGAATTCGGCACCGGTGACCAGGAAATGGGAGTGATGCTGGCAGGGAAGAGAAGGAATTTGAGGCCCTCATCATCACCCAGGGATGCGGGTTGGTCACAGAGAATGAGTGACAAGGTTTTGCTGCTTGCTCCCATCCTTTTCACTCTCTCCTCACCTTGAGGAGACATGTTGTCCCCCAAGGAGTCTCACATGAAAGAAGTTCAAACTAGGCAGCAAAGAGGTCACCCTCCCCAGGAGGGGTTGCACCAGCCCGGGTAAACAGAGCTGCTGCTGAGTCAGGGCTTGCCCAGGCCCCAACCTTGAGTGATGTCCCAGTGCTCCCCCGACCCGGGGTGTCTGGAGCCCGGCTGGGTGGTGCCACCTCGCAGCTGAGTCACCACACACGGGGCTTCCTCGGGAGAGAGGCTTGATTTTCAACCTATGAGCAAATTCAGCACCGGGGGAGGCAGACAGCGAGTGGGCACAACCTCCAGGGCTCTGACAGTGACACCACTCAGACCCCATCAGAGCTCATCAGCTCCCGTAGTGCTGAGCTCCCGCTCGGCGCTCCAAGGCTGCCCCTCTCGCTCCTGACCCCTGATACTTCCTTCCCGTACTCGCCCAAACTTGACATCCAGAGCCCCAGAGCCTGATCGGCCCCAAGCCAGCAGGGCCCAGCAGCAGGACGGGAGACCCCAGCGAGCAGGGACAGAGGCAGAGGTGGCTCAGAGCGCCCAGCCCAGGGCTCCGCNCTGCTTCTTTTCCGGCCTTTCCAAGCTGCTTGGCTGGAGCACCTTCCTCTCTCCATCTGCTTCAGGGCTCGGGCCAAGTCCGGGGCCGCCCCTGATTTGATTTGATTCGATTCCCTTCCCCATCAGTGCTGCCCTGCTCCTGACCTTGGGGCTGTACCCACAGCCTTCACTCCACCCACCTGCTCCAGGTGCATCCCATCCCATCCCATCCCATCCCATCCCATCCCATCCCATCCCGTCCCGTCCCGTCCCGTCCCATCCCGTCCCCAGCAGCTCCACGTACCGCCCCCCAGATGCCCCCGTGCAGCGTTACTGGTCCTGCTCACGGGGCAGCTTTAGCCACAAGGTCCTGGCACAGGAGGCTTTAATGACTCTGATGAGCTCACCCAGTCCTTGGTCCGTGTGATGGGAGCCCAGGACATTCACTTCACATCTGAGCTGCACCAAACTGGTGGAAGAGGCGAGTTTACTGCAAGAGCAAACCAGGGCAACCCCAGCTGTTCTGTTCAGCTCCCTCCTCATTTTCCTGTCACCTTCTCTCTCCCTTTTCCCTCCCATCACCCTCCTTCCATGGGCATGTGCATCACCTGAAGCAGTTGGGCAGNTCGGGGCAGAGCTTCCCCGCACTCCTGGGAAGGGAAGGGTCAGCTCCCTTCTCCCTGAAATCCCATCCCTGATCCCATGCGCTGCTCCAGGATTCCGCATCCTGATTCCAGGACCCCCGGGACGCTCCGGGACCCCCCGCGCCCCCTCCCGGTCCCGCCGTGGCCGAGCAGCGCCCTCTGGCGGCCCCTCCGCGCATGGCCGCGNTCCCCAGCAGCTCCACGTACCGCCCCCCAGATGCCCCCGTGCAGCGTTACTGGTCCTGCTCACGGGGCAGCTTTAGCCACAAGGTCCTGGCACAGGAGGCTTTAATGACTCTGATGAGCTCACCCAGTCCTTGGTCCGTGTGATGGGAGCCCAGGACATTCACTTCACATCTGAGCTGCACCAAACTGGTGGAAGAGGCGAGTTTACTGCAAGAGCAAACCAGGGCAACCCCAGCTGTTCTGTTCAGCTCCCTCCTCATTTTCCTGTCACCTTCTCTCTCCCTTTTCCCTCCCATCACCCTCCTTCCATGGGCATGTGCATCACCTGAAGCAGTTGGGCAGCTTATGATCCCCAATTTTTTCCCCTTCATTAGTCTTGATGGAGTTAATTGGTGCGCAAGTGCAGGACAGACAGTGGCAGCCACAACGTGCCTTAGCAGGGACCATGGTCCCCAGTGCCATGGCTGACACTTGTGGTGCCCTCAAAGTTCATTCCTATTCTCAGAAGTCCCAAGGATGCAGGACTGGTGCTGCTGGCACAGAGCCCATGCTCTGCAGGATGCTGAGCAGGGACGTGGTGGGCTCAGGGCAGCCACAGCCCCTCGGGCACTGCCATGCAAGTACCAAGTGCCTTGGGGTGTTGTTAGTGCAAAATCAGCTGGTTTAGGTGGAATTTGCAGTGTCCCCAGGCAGGGCGGCCAAAGGTGATGTTCTTTATTGGTGCCCCATTGCTCCTCAGATACTAAATATCCTCCTCTCACCCCTCCCAGCGAGGCTGAGGAACATGATACGTTATCGAGACCTTCCCTGAGCTGTCAGCAGCGGCCCAGGGAATCAGTGACCCACCTCAAAACAACATATGGAATATTTAGGCCTTTCCCAGAGCTTGGCAAGCACTAACAACTTTATCGTGTGAGCCCTTTAAACCCTCAGTTTATCGATGAAGGATAACACCAGACCCAGGGCAGCAAATGCTGATAAAAAAATAGTTCCTTGAATAAACAGCAGCGTCAGGCCGGGAGAGAGGGGTGCTGGCTGACGGGGAGTGGTGCTGAGCTGGCACAGATGGATCCTGGATGGGGAGAGAAGGGTGCTGGGCTGCTGTCAATCCAACACACCCACACCATGCTCTCTGATGCACCCTAAGGAACTGGTCCAGGTGGGAACACTCAGGATGCTCAGGGCTACAAAGGGACTGTCATTCCATCCAGGAAGGACAAACCCATGTGCCTGACACTCCTCTACCCAGCCCAGCCTCGGGGAAAACCACCCAGGAGTGACCTCAGGCAGTGCTGGGGAAGCCTGTGGAGGCAGCTCTGCTTGGCAAGGAAGGGATGCAAAGCACCACCGAGAAACCTGGAACCTGAGCAGAGGGAGATCAGGTGGTGAGCTCAGAGCCCAGGAAACCAAGGCAATCTCTGTTGCATAACTTTACAAAAGCCTTAAACTCAGTTTTGCTGAGAAATGAGGTGTCAGCAATGATTAAAACCCAGAGAAGCCATAAACCAGCAGATATCAATAAATGGGATGCTGATAGGGCGAAGCTCAGCAGTGCACGAGCAGATGAGGGTCATTTGTGGTCAGCAGTGGGAGCTGATGGGATTCAGGGGCTTCAGAGCCGGCCTCACCCTCTGCAGCATCTCTGGGGGTTGATGCATGGCCAGGATCCAGGGAAGAACCGCTTTCCCCAGTGTTCAGCTCCACAAATCACACTGGAGACCCTTGGGTAAATCCAAGCTCCTCCCTGAGCCTCTGAGCCCCCATCTCGAGGTGGACAAGTGGCCCTGAGGGGGGTGAGTTTCCTCCTGGAGCCGAACTGCAGAACCACAGAACACCAGGAGCTGGGAAGGGACACACAATGAGCAGAGAGGGACAGCAGCAGGGGCACGGGGGGCTGTGGGGGCAGGTTCCCAACCTCCCACCACACCAGCAATCCTTCCCATTCCTGCGCATCAAACAACACCCACCGCTGCTGACGGAAGAGCCAGGGCTGGTGTTTGGGAAATTTGAGCAAACCCATTGCAGAGACACAACCAGAGACACTCGTTCTGACCCCATTGTTGGCTCAAGCCACACGCCCCATCAGCAACTGCAAGATTAGATAAGGACTGAACTTGGTCCCATCCTGCACATATTAATGCAAGCTCTCCAGATCTCTGGGCCACCCCAGCTCAAGGGCAGGAAGATGCTCCTCTCCCTGGGGCTCCTCCTTGCTGCCCTCTCCTCAGCAAGATGCCTCCCCTTGCAGGAGGCGTCCAGCCCCAGAAAACTCCTCCTGGTGTCCTTTGACGGCTTTCGGTGGAACTACGACCAGGACGTGGACACCCCCAACCTCGACGCCATGGCTGCGGAGGGGGTGAAGGCCAGGTACATGACCCCTGCCTTCATCACCATCACCAGCCCCTGCCACTTCACGCTGCTGACCGGTGAGTGCCCAGGGCAAAGTCAAGGTTTGTGCACCAGTGAAGGACATGAGGTCAGGAGCTCCTGCCCAGCAGTGCGTGGAGCTTTGGAGCAGAGACAAGGCAGGGTCTGCAGAAATGGCAGATTTAAGTTAGACAGGAGGAAGAAATTCTCCCCTGAGGGTGGGCACAGGTTGCCCAGAGAAGCTGTGGCTGCCCCATCCCTGGGAATGTCCCAGGCCAGGCTGGACGGGGCTTGGAGAAACCTGGGACAGTGGAAGGTGTCCCTGCCCATGGCAGGGAGGTGGAATGGGCTGGGATGGTTTTTTAAGGTCACTCCCAACCCCAACCATTCTGGGATTCCATGAACTCAACCTGTATTTGTCAAAGGTAAATAGTGCCAGAGCAACCCGACAGCATCCTTTGATAAGATAAATTATTTTTTAAACAAGAGAGATGCTCTAAATTTAATCTTTCTGGACTTGAGTAATGTATTGGATACAGTGTCACACGGGAAATCATTAGTTAAGATGGAGAAGATGAAGATTAGTACAAAATGTGTAACGTGGGGATCTGAGGGGAAGAGGATGGAGAGGAGATTGTCAAGCTGGAGGGAGGGCACCAGGGGAATTCCTGAAGAATCGATTTTGGAGCCAATCTTATTTAAGATTTTAATTAATAACCTTTGCATAAAGGAGTGGAGCATGCTAATGAAATCTGCTGACGGGCAGAGGCAGCGTCGATACGAGGGAGGATGGGGATGGCACACGGAAGGGACTGCGCAGTCCTTGGAACCAGAATAACAAAAATAGCACAAAATACGACAGTCAAAGGGCAGGTCTCTCCCTTCGAACAGGAGCTCACTGACCTCAGGGGTTCAGCTAAATACGGGATAACAGGAACCTGCCCTTGCCAGGAGGGCAGGAGCAGTTGCAGGGGGCACCGGGGCCTGGCTTGGTCCAGGTGAGACCCACCAGACCTCAACTCACCTACGTGGGAAGCTGCCTTTCCCAGCATCTCCTCGGACCCCACTTTGCAGGAGGCAGTGGGAGGAAGGGGCAAGGGGAGAGGCCAAAGTGCCCCCCTGCCCCACACCAACCCACCCCCCAGGGCAGGGGTGAGCCCCCTCAGCACAGCCTGGCTCCCCCCTGCCCCTCCTCTCTCCCACAGGGCGATACATGGAGAACCACGGGGTGATCCACAACATGTGGTTCAACACCAGCTCGGGGGTGAAGCTGCCCTACCACCCCACGCAGGGCATAAGCAGCTGGTGGGACAACGGCAGCCTGCCCATCTGGATCACTGCCCAGAGACAGGCAAGTGGGCACACACAGACCCTGCACACGCCCATCCCACCCACCACCCTGCAGGAAAAGCTCCGGGCAAACCATGATCCCCGGTGGCCAGGAGCTCCCAGTCTCCCTGCGAACACCAGGCTAATTAGATGAGCAAAAAATGGAACTCCCCAGACACAGGCAGGAATAATTATGATAATTCTATTAAAAATAGCAAAAAAAAAAAAAAAATAGACGTGTTTCAGCTTTATTAAGACATTAATAGAACAGGTTATCCTGTTCATGTTTCAAGCAGCCTCAGCCAGTTCCTCCGGGAACATCCTGAGCCTGAGGGTTCCACACACCCCAGGGCACACCTGGGGCAGGTGGGTGGCAGCACCGGGGGTTGGGTCCCTCCCCCCTGGGGACTGCAGCAAGCCCAGCAGGCTCTGAACCTTGCTCTGAGACAGGACCCGAGGCCTGGCCCAGAACACACACCTCTTGCTCGTATTTACCTGCCAAACTGACTCCTCTGACCTCGATAAAACACACCTTCGTGTCTTGATGCTCAAGAGCTGCGTGGTCCGTCCAAAAGGGTCACCGGCTCCAAAGTTGCAACTGGTGTTACTAATGCAGTGAGAACACCAGCATGCAAGGGCTGTGCTTTCAATTAATCACTTTTAATTGGAAATGAGCAAGAAAACCTCATTAGAGGTAGACATTGGGGGCTGAACAAATTAACTGTGTGAGGAGGTGGCTGCACTGACAGATGGAGGGACACTGCTGAGCAAGTCCAGGTGAGTTTACAGAATGTCTCCACTCACAGGGTTTGAAGACTGGCTCTATCTACTTCCCTGGAGGAAAAGCACAATACCAAGGGGAGGAAGTGTACAAGAAGCTGGTGGAGCCCGTCGGGTTCAACTACAGCAACGAAACCAACTGGAGGCAGAACATCGACACGGTCATGCAATGGTTCACACAGGACAACCTCGACTTCATCGCGCTCTACTTCGGAGAGCCCGACTCCGCGGGACACAAGTTTGGCCCTGAATCCATGCAGAGGAAAAACATGATCAAGCAGGTGGACAGAACCATCGGTTACCTGAGGCAGCGTATCCGGGAAAGCGGCCTGGAATCAAACCTCAACCTCATCATCACGTCTGACCATGGCATGGAGACCGTCATAACGGATAACGAGATTATCCTCCGGAAAATAATGAACTTCACATTCAAAGACATCGACTTTGAGCTCTTAGATTACGGACCAAATGGACTCCTGGTGCCAAAGGAAGGGAAATTAGAGCACGTGTACTCAGTGCTGAAAAACGCCCACCCAAAGCTGCACGTGTACAAGAAAGAAGAGTTTCCGAAGAGATTCCACTACGCCAACCATACCCGCATCACCCCCCTTCTGTTGTACGGCGACCCAGGATACGTGATCCACGGGGTAAGGCGTCTGCACAGGCACATCCTGCTGCCCCCTGGGATGAGCCTCGCTCCCCCTCTCCCTCAGCACTCCCCGGCTTTACGCCTTTGCGCCCTTTGGTTTCCCTAGAAAGAGCTGGAAATCCAAGCTCTTTGTTTAAAGACTTTCTCTGCTGCTGAGAAGGTAAAGCCTTGGGGTGGGATTTGCAAGGATGCAGAATATCCACTGCAGGATCCTCTCCTGGCCTGGCATGAAGTGAAGGCCCAGTGTCAAGGCCGGCAGGCAGCTTGCCCTTGGGAGCTCCTCAGAAAAACAACAACATTTGGATGCGCTGGAGTTTAGGAAGGGAACTTGCAGGATGCAATTGCTTGAGAGTGGGGTCTGGGGGGCCCTCCGGATCCCACAGAGTTCAACACGAATAGATCAACTTTGAAAACTGAAAGGAACTAACCAGAGCAACCCCTGCAGCTGCAGAACGTGGCATGCCAGGCGGGGGGACATGGGGGCACCCAGCAGTGCCACTGTCCCCGAGGCTGTGCTGGGGGTGGAGGGGTTGGGTTGCTCACATCTTCACTCTTCCCCCCCCCAGAGGATCAAGGTCCAGTACAACAAAGGGGAGCACGGTTTCGACAACGAGGCCATGAACATGAAAACCATCTTCCGCGCTGTGGGACCGGCCTTCAAGAAGGGGCTGGTGGTGGAGCCCTTCGAAAGCGTCAACGTCTATGCCCTGCTCTGTGAGCTGCTGGGCATCACCCCCGAGCCCCACGACGGCTCCCTGGAGGTCACCAAGCCCATGCTGCGTGAGTCGGGGGGCACCGGGAACGGTGCTGGGCACCGCACTGGGAGGAGGGGGTGACAGTGGGTACTAGCGGCAGTGACGGGCACTGGGAGTGTCACTGGGCACTAGAAACAGCAACAGATACCGGGAGCGGCAGGGGGCACTGAGAGTGGCAACGGGCACTGGGAGCGGCACTGGGCATCGGGAGCGGTACCGGGACCGGCGATGGGCACCGGGAGAAGCACCGGGACTGGCGATGGGCACCGGGAGAAGCACCGGGAGCGGTCCCGGGAAGGCTCCGCTCCGCCGGGATTCCCGGGGGAACAGCGACGCCTGGCGGCCGCCGCCGCTCCCACAGCCCCGACCGGACCGAGCCCCTCCCTCCGCCCTGGGGACCCCCGGGCTCGGGAACCGGGCAGGGCTCACCGTGTCCCCTCTGCCCTGGGGACCCCCGGGCTCGGGAACCGGGCAGGGCTCACCGTGTCCCCTCTGCCCTGGGGACCCCCGGGCTCGGGAACCGGGCAGGGCTCACCGTGTTCCCGGTCCCAGGGTGCTGCCCCCCGGGGCATGGCTGGCACTGACCCCACTCTCTGTGCCGCAGGTTCGGGGGCTCCTCTCCCTCCCGCCCAGAAGCCGCTGCTGCTGCTGGTGGGACTCGCTCTGGCTCTGGGACGCTGGGGGGTTTTCTAACCCCCGACAGGTAACTGACCCCTGAGAGGGCTCCTGTCCGGGCACACACATGGGCTCCTGGGGTTTTGTGGGTCTGGGGAACTGCTGGGCACAGTGCTGGGCTGGCCATGGCACCAGCCTGGTTCCAGCCAAAGGATGCCTCCAAGGCATGCTGAAGTCAATTAGCACTTCCAGCCCCTGCCCCGAGAGCCCTGGGTGCCCTCAGCACTGTCCCCAAACTCACAGGAAACTCCCAGCCCTGTGACTGCTGAACCCCCGAGCCATGCAGAGGCTGTGTTGGTTGTGCCAGACTCATGGGACACCCTCTGCAGCAGGGTGGAGGAAAAAGCCCTTCATACAAATCCAAACTTCCCTCTGTGGGAAGCAACCCAGGCTCCCCTCAGCCAGGCTGAGGCTTAGGAGACAGGGAGCAGGACACCCCCCGTCCTGCAAGCCTGGCTCCAGCCCTTCCAGCACAGCATTCCAGCTCCCCCAGACCCATCCCAGGTGCTGTGTTGCCTTTCCCCAACCCTGTGCCTCATCTCAGGGGCTCGATAAACATCTGTTGCCATAGAGACTCACTGGCTGTATCAGCTTCACCCAACCAGATGAAACAAGAGCCGCACCCTCAGAAAAACAGGAAGAAAATGTTTGGCTAGAAACTGTGCTTAGGTGGGGGTCAGGGCAGCAGCAACAACGGGAGGCTCTGAAAAGGGAGCACAGCCAGCACTGTGCACAGCATTGAAACTGATATTGCTGATAACAGTGCACAGAAACCTCCCCAGTTATCCCACTGGTGACCTTGGGACTTTCCATGCAGGTCAGCACATCCGTGCCCCTTTCACAGGCAGAGGCAGCTCCATTGGGAAGTCCTGGAGATCCCGGCAGAGTCTGCAAAGCTCAGAACCCAGTGGTGCCCGGCTCTGCACAGCCCTGTGCCAGGGATCCTCAGGGTGCCCACTGGGTACAGAACAGGATCACAGACTCATGGAATGGTGCGGGTTTGAAGGGACCTTAAAGCTCCACTCATTCCAACCCCCTGCTTCCACTACACCAGTTTGCTCCCAGGCCCGTCCACCCTGGCCTTGGACACTTCCAGGGATGGGGCAGCTGCAGCTTCTCTGGTCACCCTGTGCCAAGGCCTCCCCACCCTCCCAGGAGACAATCTCCTCCCAGCCGTGCTGAGGAAGGGACTGTCCCGGAGGAAGGCTGAACCCTGCCTTACCCCTGCGGGAACGTTTCCACTGCTCCTCAACGCACAGGGTTTGCCATGAGACACACCTCGACGTGGCTGTTTCCTCGTGGAGCGGCGGGACATAAAACGCTGGGCACGGTACTTGGTCCTGATGCATTTCCAGCACGGAGCATCGTGCCTCTGAGAGCCAGCCCTGCTCCTCCATCTCCTGCCTCTCTCCCGGTCCCGTCCCGGTGTCCCGGTGCAGTTCCCGCAGCCGGCGGCCGAGGGCTCCCGAGCCGCGCTCACCGCCCGGCGCTCCCGGGATCCCCCCGGCATTGCCCGTGGGAGCCGCTCACGGTGAAACCCCTGCCCGGAACATTTCCCCAAAGCCGCGGTGCCCGGAGCCGCCATGCGCTGGCTCAGTGCCACCCGCTGCCCCGGGGCCGGCGATTCCCCAGCGGCTCCCCCCGGGGAGAGACCGGACACCTCCCGGTCCTGGGGGACAAAGCCTGAGGATCGGGGCACTGCCCACGACTCGCTGCAGCTCCCGGTCCCTTCCTCCCCCTGACAAAACATGGGATGGCGAATGCTCCAATGTCCCGGGCCAGACGGGTGAGATGGATTTTTTCCTGCTCTGGGTGCAGGGAGGATTAACCCCACGGACACACAGAGCTGCGACACCCTAAACCAGCTGCTGCCTCCCTGCTCCCCAGCCCAGACGCCATCCACAGCCCAGCCTCTTCCCAGGAAAACCCCAAACCCTCACATTTTGCACGTCTTTGAGTCGTTCCCAGCGCTTCCCGTTGCTGCTCACACTTCGTGCACTGGCACCGCGGGACAAGTCCACCAAACATTTCCCGATAGCAAAAGCAGCCTGGCCGTGCCTGGACAGTGTCGCCGGCTGATCCCTGTGTCTCCCCCCGCCCTGCCATCCCCACATAATTCATTCTGCACTGCCCCCCTCCCCGGGCTGGGGGTCACGCAGCAGGGAGAGCCCTGCTGTGTATTGCATCCCAATTTGCCATGCATTTCCACACCATTTGCTTCCCTTTCTTTTTCCTGCACTTGGAAGCTACTCACTGCCCAGGGGTCCCAACTGCTCCGGGTTGGGGACATAACAATAAACATACACGGACATGTATTTACTTGCGGTACACTCACACACCACGGTGTGCAGGGACACTGCTGCCCCCCAAACACACCCGGTCTGGGGGTGACACGTGCCCCTGCCACTGCCACGGGGCCCAGACGCGACGTGGTCCTTGGCTGCCCCATCCTGGAAGCCGCACAGCTCCGTACGCGGCTACGGGACCCAAATGATATGCAGATCTCTGTGCTTCAATTGGCTGATGCCTTGGGAAAACAGCCACCATTTGCCCACGACGAACATGGCCACCGTGGCCCAGCCCAGGGAGCAGCACAGCCCTTCTCCCCTCCAGGGGCAAAGGGGACTCGGCTCCCCGGGCACCAAACCCCTGCCCTCACTCCAGATGCATTGGATGTGCAGCGTTCCTGGGATATGTGGCATACTTGGGAAAAGCTATAAAATCACGTTCCACCAGATTAGTTCAGGGGTCCAACTCTCATTTTCAAGATGCCGGAGGTTCTCATGGCTATTGGTGAGCTTGGTGGCCCTGCTGTCACTTTGCTTGGGGCCAGAGCTATTCAGTGCATGTTTCTGGGGTTCTCCAGCGAAGTGAAGCCTCTGTCAGGGACGGCAAACACTGAACCCCGCCCAAAGGCACTTGCAGGTGGAGACACAACTTAGGCAGCAGTGGTGGGGGCATCTCCTCACCCCCCAGCCTGCAGCCCCAGCCAGTGCAGCCCCTGTGGAGTCACCAGTCAGCAATGCCCAGGGAAGCTCCATCATCGGGACGGTCCCCTCTGGCTGACTGAGGGGAAAGGGGATATCTCAGGATCCCAGGGGATATCCTGCTCTGCCAGGGGTACAAAGCAAGGAGCCCACAGCAGCCTGATTTACTGTTCCCAGTAAAACCCTGGGGATAGAAAGGAGATTTCCAGCCCAGGGAACAGCAGAGCCCTTTTCACCCTCAGCTCCCTGTCAGTGCAGAGGTGGGAACTGGACATGTGGGAGGTGGGGGCTACACAGCAGTAGAGATTGTGCAGGGCTGGCCCCAAGGGACCAGGGACAAAGCCACCAGCACAGCCCCCCCAACACTGAACGTGGGGTCCCCAAAGAAACCCGAATGCCAAGGACTGCTCCCACTCACAATTCCCAGCAGCTACCCAGCTCAGTGAGCCGTGGACGGAGCATCTCTGCTCACTCCAACCTTCCCTTCTCCACCCTTGGAAGGGGGAGAACAGCAACCTCACCCCTGTATCCTCGTGTGGAGAACAGGAACTCCAGCACGGAGGGGCAGCTGGGAGGGAATCCCATCCAGCATTACCTTAACTGGGGCTCATTCCCAACAGGGTTCACCTCTCAAGAGTCAAATCCTTGTGGCCAGGAGAGCCCCACATGCCCCCTGCCCCCTGAGCAGCGCCCGTGCTGCCGGGATGCCCGTTCATGGCACACAGGGATGGGAGGGGGGTCACACAGGGCGTTTTACTAAAACCCAAGGGGTGCTGCACACAAAGAGCCGGGCTGGTGGAAGGTAAATGCACTCAAACAAAAGAAAAGTGCGTCGCCGGCTCACGATTCTGTGTCACCATCGACTGAAAAAAAAAAGCTCCTGCAGCTCTCCAGGTCAGCGAACAGCCACGGTAATTGTCAAAGGAAACAATGAAAGGCGACAGCCTCTCGACAAACCCCAACATCGACCCAGCACCCCGAGCACATCCACGTCCTGCAGCCCCCAGGTCACCTAACAAAGCCCCCAGCTCCCCCTTCCCGCATGCGGGGCGTCCCCTCTGCTGACATTCCCCCCGGCACAAGCCACAAACGCTCCTCCAAACCCGGCATCGCTAATCCCGGCATCGCTTACCGGAGACGGCAGTGCCCGGGGCGCGGGCGAGGCCCCGCACAGGACACCCCATGGCCCGCCCGGCTCCGCTCAGTCCCTGCTCGCCGCGGGCTCCTCGGTTCATAGCCCTGCGGCTCCCGCACGGCTAACGGCAGGCTCCAGGCCCGTGGAGGAGAACTCCCTGAGGTGCTGACTCATCTTCTTCCATGCCCGTAAAGCACCATATTTCATCCTTCCCCGCCCACAGCGGCTCCTCACACGCCGCGCCGCGCGCACCGGTGCGGGCGGTGCCGCCGCATCCGCAGGTAGCGCGGCTCGGGAGGGACCGCGGGCCGGGCAGCGAGCTGGCACCGAGGGAGGGTCACCAACACACCCGGCCTCCCCTGAGGAAAGTCTTTATTCTCTGT
>WEKX01024832.1:53621-64230 GCA_013390025.1 Pitta sordida
CCTGGAGAGACGAGATTCATTTTATTAAAGCCACGGATAAAGACACAAACCCAGTAGGGCACGGCGGAACACGGAGTGAATAAAATATCCGGGTGCGTGGATTGAGATCAGGGGGGTCTCCCTAAACCCCCACCCTTCGCCTCTGTCCAACAGGCTGTGGATCACTGCCCTCCCTGTTTGCCTCCTGCCGCAGCAGCCTGGAGCCGGAGCCAGGGATTCTCTCCCAGACATGCCAGGCAAACTGGTTTCTGCCCTCCCACCTGGATGGTTTTTTTCTGATGCGGTGAAAATGGCACCGCATTCCAGCTCCTGCCGGTACGGACTCAGCCGCTGGATCCTGCCGTGTCTGCATTTACTGAATGAAAGCTCAGCGGAGCCCCTGAATTTCTTCCCTGGGCGGGGTTTATGGGCTGACCAAAATACCCTTAACCTTCTGTTGGGGAGGCCGGGCACCCCTGGGGCTCCCTCTGGGGCTCCCACGACATCCCTCCGCCTCTCCCCGACTCCTCTCCAATATTTCAGTGTGTCTTTTCAGCTACCGGAGGCTGTTCCACGCGAAAAGCGGGCTCACCAGTGCCACACACCGAGCAGTACCGCCGCCCGCCTCTGCCTCCGGTCCCCTGCACACACGGTGACCGCGCCGTCCCCTTCCCTCTGCCCGGCCCGCCAAGTGACACGGCTCCCGGTGGCACCGGGACGGTCCTTGCCGCGGAGGTTCGGTGTTTGACTCCTCGGGCAAGGTTGAATGGACGCGGGGACAGAACGATCCCCCGGTGCTGCCGGGGTGCTCTCGAGTCCTCCCGGGCAGATTCAGCCTTTGGCTGCTCCTGCCGTGGCCCCTCTCCAGGAGCCGGGAAAGGGACACACTTTGGGATCCCGTCCTGCCCCGGCGGGGAAGGTCCCGGGACATCCCAGGGATGGTGGGGCTGGTTCTCTGCGGAGACCCCGCGCTCCTCGCAGCCCCTTCTGTGGCCGAGCGTCTCGCAGGACACGCTCCCAAGTGCCCCCCAGCAAATTCCACGCCCCGTGGAATTCCAGCTCGCAGCGGGCAGTGCTGAGCCCCTGGCTGGACGCTCTCAGCCCACGGCCACGGGCATTGTGGCCCCTGTGCCCTCCCCGGCTCTGCCTTCTGATCTGTCGGCACTTAGAGACGTGGCACCGGGCAGCAGTTCTCAGGGTGAGGGTGTGGGACCCACCGGGCAAAGGCAGAACTGCCTCGCCAGGGAGAGAAAGCAGAGTTCAGTCTCTCAGCCCCAAAGCAGTGAGACAATGTCACGGCCGAGGCTTATTTGTCACATACTCAGGCGAGAGATGGAAGGAATTCCTGTGATAATGCCCGTCCCTGCTCAGCCGCCGCTGCTGAAGCACACATTGCTGCTGGCAGCACAAAATATGGAAATGGGATACATTAGATTAGACGCCTCTTGTTGGGGCTCTGCTCTAGGAGTTATTTCTGAGTCCAGCGAGTTAAAGCACGTTCCAGCAGCAGAGCATCAAACCCTGGGAAAGTGGCTCTGTGCTTCAGGTGGCGGAGCTACAAAAAAGGGAAAACATCAGGAGAGAGGCAACCGCGGAGCCAGGGAAGGGTTTTTCAAAGCGGAGAGAGACGCCCAGGGAGAGCTCTTCCCACCTCGGGTTAAAAATGGCTCAGGGTCAGGTTGAGCCCTTAAACTCGAGATAAGGCATCATTCCAGCAGCCGCCGGGGAGAGGGGAGGCACCGCTGGTGTGCGACCACCGCAGCTTCTCCTCTGCACAGCCCACCACGAATCCCCCCCGTTTATTTGTTGCTCGTGACTTCATGCGACAGAAGGACACAGGCGAAGGAAGGACAGTGTCACGGCTGGACTCGGCGCACATTCCTGATGTTAAAATGACAGCCTGGCTCTCGCCGCATGGCAAATGGATGGGGACAGCGGGGACAGCGCTCCAGCCTACGTTTTTTTCAGCCATGTGGAATTACTAACATATGTGAAAATTAACGTTTCCAAGCATATGTGAATATTACCATTTATTTTGCGCTCTGAGGATGCTTCGGTGGCTCCTTGATACTGATCAAATCTCCCCTCCCCGAAGCCTGTATTTGGTATTAAAAAAACCCTGATGCTCAATTTTATTTTATTTTTTCTTTGAGACAAAATATAAAGAATTTCTTTTCCCGTGTCCCCGGGGCTGTGAGCCCCGAGCAGCTCCCCGGGCTTGGGGAGCCCGATCTCCTCCGAGGCACCGGCGGTGGGAAGGGACATCCTCTCCCGGGCGCGCGGGAGGCGGGACAGCACGTCAGGGACCCCGAAATTCAGAGAGGGGAGCGCCCCCAGCCCCATTTTCTGGNCCCCGGGGCTGCCGTGGCGGTTCCGCAGCATCCCCGGTGCCACCGGGCAGAGCTCGGCCCCCCCGCCACCGGGTGGGCGGGAAACGCCGAGTCCGAGTTTGCTGCTCGCAGCTCTGGGAGCGGCTCCTGGGCTGCAGCTCTCCACCCTCAGCTTCAGCCGAGGGATAGCGTGTGGCATTTGAGTCAGCCCGGGGTTCCTACTCTGGTGCCTCGCGAACGAGTGACGCTGTCCCCGCGAACGAAGTGACACTGTCCCCGCGAAAGAAGTGACACTGTCCCCGCGAAAGAAGTGACACTGTCCCCGCGAACGAAGTGACGCTGTCCCCGCGCCGGGCGTGAGGGGAAGGGGCAAAGCCTGGGACAGGTTGTTCCTGCTGTGGCTCATTTCACAGCCATTACAGCAAACAGTATCATCCCCTGTCCTGTCCATCCCAGGCTCATCCCCACTGCAGACAAAGGCGGGACACTCAGGGGCACCCCAGGTGATGTGGCTTCACTGTGGCACAACCAGAATTTTTTGCTCGGCACAGTATTTATACAACATTAAATACACATTTGTTAAAGCTTCCATCAGTTCAGATCCTCCATCCAGGCTGCTGTTAATACATTTTCTAATAATATCCACGTCTTTTATTTTCTCTGCCTGCAAGACTCTGCCCTGACTGCTACAGCACTGCAGCAACACCTCTGAAAGGTTTCCCCTTTCTCACCTAAAACTAAGCACTTCTGNGGAGCGCCCCCAGCCCCATTTTCTGGCCCCCGATGCCCAGGCTCTCACAAAGGGCATTTTCGGGGGGGTCCCGGCCGCTCTCCCCATCATCGGTGCCAAGCCCTGCCCACCCCCCGGCCGTCGCCCCCGCATTCCCCGGTGCGGTTCGCCGCCCTCCCCGCACGGCACAGCCCACGCCCGCNAGTTCAGATCCTCCATCCAGGCTGCTGTTAATACATTTTCTAATAATATCCACGACTTTTATTTTCTCTGCCTGCAAGACTCTGCCCTGACTGCTACAGCACTGCAGCAACACCTCTGAAAGGTTTCCCCTTTCTCACCTAAAACTAAGCACTTCTGTGCCACAGAGGCTGTGTCCACACATGGCAATGTATAAAACCCCTAAAAAATGGGAGTGTGGCCATGCTTCACTTCCCGGGAACTCCATGGGACACAGCCTGTAACACCAGTGGAGCTTGACCTTGGCAACTGGGCTGGGTCAGCATCTGTCCCCACCCCGGTTCCAGTGTTGTCCCTCACGAAAGGGTGGTGCTGTCTGACAGGGCTCCTGGAGGGTTTGGGGCTCCTGGAGGGTTTGGGGGTTGGTGATTAAGTTTCCTCCTCTCCCCACCCCGGGAGCCCAGGGCCTGCTGCCAGCAGGGTTTTCCAGGGACAGCACAGCCCAGCTCCCGGGATCCAGGGTGTTTCCTGCCAGGCTGTGCCGTGTTGCACAGCATGTTTTATATCCCTGCTCCTTCGATAAAAATAAATCTTCATGTTTGCAGTTGGCTTTAAACTACATCAAGGTGTCAGCTGAACTGACGGCTCCTCTGAGAAACAACCTCACGAGGTGCTGGCGAATGGCTCCCGGGTGAGCCTGGGGTCTCACCTTGTGACAGGAGCCACCGAGGGGTCCCAGCCTGGGGGAGAAGACCTCGGCCACCCTCAGCCCCGCTGGGACCTGCCCCAAACTTTCATCATTGCAGAGACCCTTGTTTCTCTCACATTTGCACCCAAGGGCCTGTCCCGCAGTGACACCTCCTCGGTGTCTGTGAGAGTCCCTGTGCCAGCACAGACCCAGGGATGGTTTCTGCCTTCTCGTCCTTCCCCAGCAGGCTGCACACACACAGCTGCAATGGGCTGCCCTCCCAAAAGGAGACCATGAGTGCTCAACCTTCTGGCTGAATTCTCCAGCAGGGAGGGGACAGATGCTGAGGCCACCACATCGAGCGAACTCAGTCACCTCCTGACACTGCATGGCGAAATGAGAGAATGGGAAAAATAAAGGAAAACTCCCCCCAAATGCCCAATGACTGCCCAGAGGAGCTGCCCCCACCCACACATGAGCAAAAGCACTGAGTGCCCTGGCTGCCTGTGAAATCCTCCACTTCCCTCGGCATATGGACACCTACACTGTCTGCCCTCCTCCAGGAGAAGCTCCTCTCTCATTCCCAGCCTGAACCTGGAAGCCTGGACACATCCCCAGGTTGGATTTCGCCAATCCCATGAGGCTCTGATTTCTTATTCTGGTTAAGAGACATCAGCTCTATGCTGTGTGTTTACTGAACATCCTTCTCCCTCACCCCATCCTGACCCAAGGGATGCTGCTGCCCCGTGGCCATGGCCTGGGGATGGTGTTTCCATCACTTTCCATGGAGCAAGGGTCACACTGGCACCTCCTGAAACCGCACAGGGCCACTGCTGGTGATGGAGCTGGACCTCAGCCCAGTACTGGTGCAGCCACTGGTACCACCACAAGTGGGGGAGAACCCGAAAGCACCAGCACAGAGCTGCAGCCCCTCCTCTGTGCAGGGCCATGGATCCATCAGGTCCTTCCAGAGCGGTTCAAATATGAACACAAATTCTCCTTTTACATCAGCAAATGTTTGTCTGGAATAAATCCAAACCAAGCAGAGGTTAATGTATTCCTGGGAAATACATTAAATGTAGTGCACACCAGTCTTCCTAATGGAGCGTGGTGACGCTCCATCTCGCCCTGGATCACTCTGATAACCATTGGAAGTCATCGTGGACTCCACATTAATTCGCTCAGTAAGAGGCATTTAGGTTTGATGCATTAAACAGGGAAAGAGAGAAGCAGAAATAAGCAATTCATATCCAAACACTTCATCTCTTCCAGCCAACCGGCCCTGCAAGGGGAGGGCACAGCTCTCAAAACCAGTAACTACTTATCACACCTTCCACAGCACAGGAAGCTGCAGGAGTTGTGATAAACACGATCAAACTACTAAAGTAAGAAATATCTGGCCGTGTGGTTTCCGGGAAGCGGTGCCTGAGCCCAGCCACGGCTGCTGCCAGCACAGACCGGCCTTTGGGGGCTCCCAGGAGCGGTGGGTGCAGGGGGGGGGACTCACAAACCCGCGCTCAGAGGGACAGTGTTCCCTTAAAAACCGGCAGCACAACACCCTCCATTTTCAGAAATGCTAATGAGCCGAGCTAACTGCAGAACCTGCAAGCAGTTATTAATTGCCCGGAGCCCCGCACACCTCCAGCCCAGGGAGGGAAGCTGCCGAGCCGGCTCACGGATGCTCAGGCCCTGGGATTCGAGGACACAACCTGCTGCCCGTGAGAAACCTCGCTGGGTTCATCTACCTTTGTGTGGTTTGAGAGCGAGTTGTGCCCTGGCAGCCACCCTGCCCCGGAGCCACGGGCTGGCCCCGCTCCTGCACTGGCTCCCGCCGCTGTCTGTCGAGCTGCACTTCCCCTTTCACAGCTCACACTCTGCATTCTGAGCATGCGTCTCCTCGTCCACGCCAGTTTTGTTTTCAGATAACCATTAGCTTAATTAATCAAGGGAAATGCATCATTTCTGATCGTGTGCTCCGATAGCAAAGCCTGGGACAACAGGGAAATACTTCCCACCAACCCATCCCTGGGCACCCCCCCAGCACGATCTGAGGTTCACCTGTACCTGCCCCTGACATCACCTGTCCAGCACCCTCAGCCTGTCACCCCCAGAGCCTCAGTGACACCCAGCATTGAGTAAAACCTCAATATTCAGCACAGTGATCAGACAAATGTCCGTTCTAATCAGAGTTCACCTTTCCCACTCGCTCTTGATGCCCAAACCAGCAGCTTTGGGATCTCCGTGCAGGTTGGTGGACACCTTAGCCCTGAACATCACCCACGCATCCATTGGCTTGGGAAAAGGGACTGGGAGTGGGAGTTAGCTGTCAGCAGTGACCACACCAACTAGTTTAACTGGAGCTGGGATGGAGCCACTGGGATGGAGCCACTGGGATGGAGCCACTGGGATGGAGCTGCTTTCCCAGAGTCAGTTCCCACAAACACTGTGAGCAGCACAACCGAACAAGCATCCCTGACAACTGTGCCCACAGTCACCCATCCCACTCAGACACAGCCTCCTCAGCTGTCCCATACGGGATGGAGGCATTCACACCCCTGGTGGTTGCTTTTCCTCCAAGTTAATCCCCAATTGTCTTGGAGAAGTGCTCTGGTTCTGGCATGAGCAACCCGCAGCCAAGACCTGGGCTGGCACTGGGGTTCCCACTGTGACCCGCTCTGGCAGAGGACACCGGGCTGGCTGCTGTGCCACCTCCCCACAGACACCACACAGCCCTCAGGATTTACAAAGGAACAATTAGAATTTAAGTAATTCCCTACCTGGGAAGCCCAAGTGGCCCAGGAACAGGAAATGTGCAACAGGTGGTTACTTGTGCTCTGGACAGACAGACACCGTGTGACAGCAGGACCCAGGTGTGCCCCAGCTCTCACAGGGCAACTCACCCACATCTCAGGCAGCTCAGGTATCACTGCAGGGTCCACCTTACCCAAAACATCTAATTCTGCTTCTCACAGGCTGGAGGCTCATCCACACACACCAACATGACAATATTTCAGCCAAGATCTTTGCTGGAAGTTGACTTCAACCAAGAGCCCAAGAGGAGACAGGCTGGCACCAGAGCCAGTTTTGCCAACACAAGGTTTGGAGGGTGACACTGCTCAGGCACCTGGCTGTGCCTGGGGAGGTGACAGAGCATCACTGGTGGGGTCAGGGAGCGAGTGCTGGACCTTGGCTGCCTGCAGAGGAGCTCCAGGGGCTCCACCAGCCTGTGAGCCATTTTGTAAGGGATTAGCCCTGTGCTGTGTCTTCCAAGGGGACTCCAGGAATTATTAATCTCCTTCAGAGATGTCTGCAGCTCTCTTGGTGGAATTTGGACCATCTTCTCTTCCGTCCAACTTCTCCCCTGATCGTGACCCTCCGCAATGCTGGGATGGCAGCCACCACCCCTCCACTGTGCTGCCTTCCCAGCTCCCCAGCTGCACAACAGGCGTGCACAACGCTCCCTGGCCGAGAAATCACAACCACATTCAACCTGCTGCACCTCAGAGCCGGCTTTTTAACCTGCAGGGAACACGCTGTGGGGCAGCCCAGGCACAGGCAGCTTGCCCAGGGACCTGCCATCCCTGCACCGTAACAAAGGCACTCCGAATCCCAGTAGTTTTTGTAAAGGTTTATAGTCCTTTGCCATGATTGCATGATACATTTCTTTCCCCATGACACAGCCCTTGGAGCAGGACGCGCCGCTGGCAGCTCACAGCAGCTGGGCTTTGCACTCCAACCTACACTAGCTGCAGAACATCAAATGCACTTTCAACATCTCCATTTAATATTTACATTCAAGCAATTAATAATTGGAAGCTTATAGTTTAGACATTTCTAATAGCAGCAATTTCTATAATAGCTTGTTTAGCTTTAGATAACCATTTCTTTTGCACATAGAAACACCACATGTGTACAGTATCAAAAAATATATACGGGGATGGTCCTGTGGGTCGTGGGGAGGGCAGGGGGCTGGGACTAACAAATGCTCAATGGTTAAAAAGGAGAACAGAAAATAGTTGTTTGATATAGTTTATAAGGTGATCTAGGGGCTCATAAATCTAGGCTTTATATTTCATTATATAAATACCTACAAATAAATATATTAGCGTGGCCAGGGAGCGACCAGCTTTCAGCTCAAACAATACATTTCAATAACACCACGTACAAACGGGAGCAAGAATCACTCGACAAGTTAGCACTGTTAAAATATAATACTATAACTCTGAGTAACTGGCAGGTCCCATCCTGGCGTGTCCCATCGCCCACAGGTCCCTGGGCAGCCCCCGACCGCAGGGCGGGAGCAGCGGCGAGGTCACCCCACCTGGCAGGGATGGCCACCGTGCCTGGCCCTGTCCCGGCGTCCCCTCGGTGGGGACGACAGGCTCGGCCACACGGACTCTGGGGAAGGGGCACCAGTACCTTGGAGGAGGCTTTGGGGGCCGCTGGCCCCGGGATGGGCGGGCAGCTCCCATGGGGAGCAGCCGCCGTCCCCCCTCACACCGTCACGTACTCCTTGAAGGTCACGGTCAGGCAGTTTGCCGTCACGTCTGTGATAATTATATTCCCAAAGAAGGGTTTGAATTCCTGCAGGGACTCGGCCTCCTCCTCCTCCTCCTCCTCCACGCTCTCCTGGGGCTGTGGAGGCTCCGTGGCCGGTTTCTCAGCCGGTGGCGGTGGCGGCACCTCCGGCTTCACCTGTGCCAGGGCCAGCTCCCCCTCGGGCCGCGGCTTCACGCAGCGCAAGTCTATGGGCTCGTCCAGGTCCGAGTCCAGCAGGATGACCTCCGGCTGGGCGAGCGGCTCTGGGGCCGGGGGGCTGAGGCAGGTGGGGGCACTGATGCTGCGGGACGTCAGGCGCTTCTTGCCCGGCTCCCGCTCCACGTGTGGCTCCGACAGGCAGCGCTTGCGCGAGCCGGCACTGGAGAGGTTCAGTCCCATGGAGGAAGGGCTGTGCTCGCAGACGGGACTCAGGGACCAGGGCACGAGGTCCGGCTTGGTGGTGAGCTGCAAGGGCTGCTCCACCGCAGGAAGGGGCAGCTCCTTGGCCATGGGAGTCTTTTGGGGGCTTTCGTCCAGCTCTGCGGGGGGCTGCCGGCCCTCGCCCTCGGCTTTGCTCAGGGCATTGCTGCCCACCACCCTCTCCTCCCCCGGCTTCCTCCAAGCCTCCACCTTCTCCTCCCCACCCTTCTTAGGAGTCCTTTCCTCTGCAGCCCGTTTCCTGGGAGGCTCCCCGGACTTGATCTTCACGGCCTGCATGCCATTCTCCATGTACTTGCTCATGACGATCACAATGCGGCCGTTCTTGTTTTTGTTCTTGACGATCTTCATCTTTCCCCCAAGGCCGTTGCTGGTCACCCTGTCCCGGGGGGGTGGCCCGGTACCACTGGACAGGTTCTTCTCGGCCCCATTTTTGCTCTCTGCTGAGAGGTTCTTGACCGGGCCCAGAAGGTTTTTGGCCGGGCCATGAGCCCACTTGTCTGGGTGGGTGACCAGCGGGGTCTTGTTGCTGTCCGAGCAGGCCTGGCCCTGCGGCTCCTTGCTGCTGGGCTGGTAATGGGGCTCGTACATCTTGGGGTCTGGCTGGTAGTGGTGGTGCTTCTTGCTGTTCAGCTGGTAGTAATACTTCCCTTTGCTGTGGGACTGGTGCTTCATGCTGCTCTCCTTGCCGTTGGGCTGGTACTGGTGGTGCTTCTTGCTGTTGAGCTCATACTGGTGCTGCTGGCTCTTGCCGGAGGAGCCGAGGTCCAGCTTGGGCCTGGTGTCCACGGCCGGGTCCTGCAGCCCCGTGAGGATGTTCGAGCGGCGTGCGAAGGAGGGGAGCTGCAACACAAAACCACGGGCCGCGGTCAGGCGGGGCTGCAGAACAAGTAGCTGGTGCTGCAGCAGGTGCTGGAGGCTCCAGGAGAATCCCCGCCCCTGCCGCAGCTCTCGTTACGGGACGCTGGATCCCGGGGCGCTGCGTCCTCGGGCAGGCGGCCCCAGCCCGCTCCAACTCAGAGGCTGTGCATTGCTCCAGATTAATGAAGCAATGAAAAGAAGAAAAGCCCCCTTCAATCAGCTGTCTGGGAACGGGGGCCGAGCGGGACGGCTGCTGCCGAGCCGACGAGCAGCCTGCTAATGCCACCCGGGCGCGGGCACAGCGGGGCTGCCCCGCGGCCCCGAGGGGAGGGAAAGAGGGAGGGGTGGCAGGGACGCCCGCAGAGCTCAGCGCTGGGGCCTGGGGGGGTCCCCGGGGGGTTTCGTGAGGTTCCCTCAGCATGATGAAACCCGCTGCAAGCGGCTCCCCGGGGACAGTGCCAGGGCTGAGGGCTGGGCTCGCACGCATTTACCTGCACGACCAGCGGCTTTGGCTTGGGCCCCCGCTTGCGGTATCCCATCAGCTGCTCCTGCCGCTCCCTGCGGGAACACAGCGGCGCGGTGAGGCCCCGGGGCAGCGCACGGACCCCGAGGCTGCACCCAGCCCACCAGGGACCCTGCGTGAGGGCAGCGACGGGCCGGCAGCAGGTGTCACGGGTCCCTCAGGTGGGAGCAGCCCGGGGACACGGGCACCCCGCGGAGGCAGCGCCGTCCCCACCCCGCCTCCCCGACCGCGGCGAGGGGCCGAAGTTTACAGTTTGCGCCAAAACACTCCAGGAAATAAATGCGCGGAAAGAGAAAAAAAAAAAAAAAAAACCTTAAAAAAAAAAAAAAGCGGAAACAAAC
>WEKX01024832.1:65942-103784 GCA_013390025.1 Pitta sordida
CGCCGGGCTCTGCAGCGCCGTGGCGTCCCGAGCCCGGCCGGTCCCCGAGGGGCTCCCGGCAACTCGCGCCGGGGCTGAGCCCGAGCGGCACCGGGACCCGGAGCGGATCCTTTGCCGGGGGCCGGCCAGCGACCCCCGTCCCCCAAGGATGTTCCTCGTTCCCCCCCGGGGCCGGTCCCACCCCGGCCCTGGCCGGCAGCAGCTCTCGGGTCCCGGGGGTACCGGAGGGGGACACACCGGGAGGGACCGCTGAATGTCACCGCGCCACAGCCCCTAACAAAGACGCAGCCGCCACGATCGCAGAGCCGAGCCAATAAAAAGCAAACTGATATTACAATTTTGATTTCCCTGGAGGGCCGAAGGGGCTTAATGTAAGAATTATTATCCATTGTGAACAGCAGCCCAAGGAAAGCACACACAGGAAGATTTAATTTTTTTTTTTTTAACTTAGCGGTTTTCCTAAGAAACATACATTCATTGAAATTTATGCCAGCGGAGTTTGTTAACCCTCCCCTTTGACATTTCCAGCTTCTCCTGTTGCCAGAGGAGACAAGCAGAGCACAAACCACTAATGCTCCAATAAAACTAAATGCCCAGGGACGAGCGCGATTTGGGGCAGTTCCTCCCCAGGCTGGGAGAGCTGCAGGGCACGTCCAGGGTCCAGCCCGGCTGGGAGGGCTCTGCTCCTCCCAGGGCACAGTCGGGAATAGGCGATGTGGAGGGCAGAGTCTGACTGGCTGCATATACTGTATAAAAAACCACCCCAAACATATATTTTTAAACGTGAGACCAGATATCTTTGGCGTCTTGTAGAACCTGCCTCAGGAGCAGGACAAGAGGCTGTTGATGAAATAGAATAGATATTAAAAAAAAGTGAAAGCAACACTGAAAACCAATATTAAAAGCATTTTAATCACTGCCTTGCCCCTGGCTTCCACGTCTCAGCAGCAGCTCCCGTCGTGTGGGTTCCTGCAGGATCTTCATCTGCTTTCTGTTACAGGGCTGATTGCACATGATTCGCAGTAATGATGGTAATGGTGGTGATTTTCTCTCTTACCTTGCTCGGGCGGCAGCAGTTCGTGAACTGATACATCTCTCCCTTTGTCAGGCCCGAAGAGGACACCTTATTCGAACCACATAAAATAGCCTAAATAAGGAAAGTGGGAAGCGTTTCCAACTGTTGCCTTTTCCTTATTGGCCGGGACATATCACAGAGAAGAGACCAGAAGAGGGGTTTCCAACTAAAAGGAACATGAGTGAAGCCAGGAGAGCAGCGGGTTGGACCCGGGCAGTTTGTTGCTGGGCTCAGGATCGGGCAGGTTCAAGGCACACCCACACTGTTGGTGGGTATCCTCCCCTCTGCCACACATCTGGCCCCAAAGTCGTGCTCCTCTTTCTCTGCAGAGCACAGGCAATGGGTGCTGCTGCTTTCAGCAGGGACACCCTGTCCCAGGTGGAGCAGTGGGGGCTCCAGCCCCCCGTGTGCCCGGGCAGGGGTCTGATCTCGAGGAGCTGTAAGACAAAACCTCTGACAGCCACAGACAGATGGGCTTCCTGCAGGGTCCCGGAATCACACCGAGGCAGTTTCCCTCCAATACTTGCTGGCTGGGTTACCTCCTTGTACCCAGCGCTGGTGTCTGTGTAGGTTTATTCGTTTCATCACTATTTCTAAAGTTTTTGCCCCAGAGCCAGAGCTCCGTGGCAGTGCCTCGCCTGGAGCAGCTTCTGCCTCCCCAGAACGAGATGCTCCATTTTCCCTTGCCCTGTACATCTCCTGCAGCCCTGCTCTGTGTTTGCTGTCAGGCAGCACTGATTACACGTACCATCATTTCTGATGTTGCTCATTAGTCTGTATCATTATTAGCAATTTAAAACAGCAATTCTTTTCCAGCTCTGATCTTCCAGCTCCACCAAGGCAACTCCAAGGCTGCAGTTTGGGTGTTCACCTTCTCCTCCCCTTTTGCCCAAGCAAGGCCAGCGGTTCCTCCCGAGCCTCTGGAGCCAGGCTGAGCACCAAACCCGAACAGAAAGTTAATTCATGAATAGTTACAGCGTTTCCTTCAAGGCCGCTCTCCCAGGCAGCCAGAGCTGGACTTCGGCGTGTCCTTGGAGCAGAGGGGAGGGCTCTGGCCCCATTCATCCCTACCTGGCTGCCCCCAGCCTGGGCCAGCTGGGCGCCAGGATTTGCCCTTCTGCTTTTGTCAGCTCTGCCTTGCAATGGGAGTCTGAACAAGGGATTATAACACAGCCCTTGCCGAGGTCAACACCGTGCTGGAGGAAGGCGAGAAAAGGATGAGTAGGTAGGCTTGGAAAAAGAAACAACAACAACAACAAAAACAGCAGACCCACAAAAACCTAAACCCACCCACCCAATCAATAGGATGCCATGAAGTACAATGTGAACAATGAAACCCTGTTCCAGGTTGCCACGGCAAATCTGTCAATAGAGTATTGAACAAGCAAATCTGACTTGCAATTATTGTCTCCTTCTAAATACAGGCTGCCCCTGTGCCGTGCAGCTCAGCCCCAGAGCTGGTGCGGGGAAGCCTCGGGATTGCTGGCCAGCACTGGTTTAAACTGGTGAGGGAAGAGTCAAGTCTGGCAGCTGGACTGGAATTTACTCCAACACATGCCCTGAACCCCCGCCAAGCATCCCCACCACCTCTGCTGCAGCAGCTGAAGTGGTGTGCCCTGCCCCCAGTGTAACAGGCAGCAGCAAAAATCCCTTTTGCAGAACTGTTCACTCCTCAAAAGCCTCCAGTAAAACATCCAGGGCCACAGAGCACCCTCAGACACTGAGTGCCCAGAATTCTGTAACGCTCAGGAAAGCGCCACGAGGAGCCCAGTGACTCCAGGCTGGGGCTGTCAGTGTGGGAGCCTTCAAATCCAGCACGGCAGCGAGGTCTGGAGCTGCCACCACACACCCACAGGCAGCAGCAGTGGGAAAATCCAGAGGCGAAACCGCTCTGAACTGGGTCATCACGTGGAAATTTAAATGGCTTCACAAGTGCTCTGCTGCTGCTGGTGCACATGGGGCCGTGTTAGGTGAATTCTCTTTTCTGGTGGAATGAGGTACTTGCAGGAGCACACATTGTGCTTCCACAGCACTTTGGCAGCACAATGGAGCTGGTTTTGTGCAGCCAGTGGAGAGGCTGAGAGGACACACGGCAGTTCTACCCAGAGCTACCCCCAGTTTGGGGGGGGTGCTGGTGTCCCCTCACCCCTGGAGCTCCCTATGGATGAGGCAGCTGGGGAGGAAGGACAGCCCTGACAGCAGCTTCCAAGGACACTCCATCCCCCGGGGTCTCGGCTGGGAATAACTCCCCTTCCCCAGGGCTCTTCTCTGCTGTGCCTTCCCCACCACCCTCAGGCATGGGTGCCATCGAGGGAGCCTCAGAGACCATCTGTCTTTAATCTTCTTAGAGGCAGCAAGTCGGGAGAAATTCAGAGGAAAGAGGCACTGCAGTCCCTCCATCGCTGGCTGTGACCCTCCCTTCATGGCACAGGGCTCAGCACCCTGCCTGCCCCTCATTCCCAGGGCTGCCAGGGACACGCTCCCAGCCAGGAAGGATTCCCATCCCTGGAGCAGAGGGAGCTGGGGGCTCCTTACCCACGCACCACAGGAATGTCTGTCACTGGCCCCGTCCTGCCCTGGACCCTGCCAGCCATCCCCCTCAGCTCCCAGCAGCCATGGAGGGATCTGTCCTCAGAGCTCTTCCCCCTCTGATCACTTAAGCTGATGCTGGTCCTTAGCAGCTGAGCGTAATTATGAGATTTTCTCCGTCAGAACTGGGTCTCTGTGTGTGTCCCCTGGCATGGCCACACCAGCCAGTGGCAGTGGTGAGGATGCACCTCGGGTCAGTGCTTTCCTGGCTCCCTCCCACACAGGCAACACTTCCTGGGAGGGAGAAGCATCCCTTAGGCCTTTGCTGTCTGCAGAGGGAGCTGGGCTTGGCATGCCAAGGTATTTCAGCACAGAGATTGATTGATTGATTGGTTTGCTAGGATTACATTCAGGACTGTTGCATGCCGGGATCTGTGCTGTGGGTACCGGGAGCTTTTCTGTCTGTGCTCTGCTCCCTCGCTGTTTGTGCAGCACCCGGCACCGCCGAGGCCGGGACCAGCTCCTCTGGCATGTGGCACTGATCCCAAGTGCCATCCTGGCCCCCTCCCTGGGCTGTGTGGCCATGAGAGCTGTGATCACCCCCAGGCAGAGCTCTCATTGCTGGTTTGGGCTGGGAGCTGTGGGGAGAGGAGCAGCGAGAGCCTTGTCAGTGCATGTCCCACCCCCTGGTGTGGGTATGGCACACGGCGGGGCTGGCACACGGGCAAGTGACCCAGCACAGCAGGGACTGTCACTGCATCCCGGGAATGGGGACTCCTGGGAGACACGGGGCCCTTCAGCATCCCCAGGGCTGGGGGTCCTGGCCGGTGGTACCACGAGCTGTGGCTGCCATGGAGCAGCTCTGGTGGGTGTGGGTGGGGCTGGGGTTGGGGTGTCTCCATAGGAAAGGCTCTGGGATCCTTGCTGCAGCTTCCCTCAGGAGCAGCCTGGGAGCTGCAGGGGCGGATCTGTGCCATGGATGAGGAGACTGGGCAGCCCCAACCTGGCCAAGTGCTGCTGCAAAGGAGCCACTGCCCTCCTCCCCTCCGGGAGAGCCTTTGCTGGTGCCCAGTGCCCACAAATCGCATCATCTGGCAGAGGTGTCCCGGTCTCGCAGGGCTCCTGCCCCAGCCCCGGTGCTGTGCACGCCCCTGGTGTGAGGGCAGGGAGGAAACGTGCACAGCTCTGCGGTCAGGCTGTTTCCATTCCCTGCACCTGAGCCGAGGCAGCAGCTCGGCTCCTCTCAGCCCTTCCCTCCGCCTTCCTTCCGCTCGCTGCCTCTGCAGCGCCTCGGCAGGTCCAGCCCAGCCCGGGGCTGCCTCTGACACCATTTCACCAACCCACCGACTGCACTGGCACTTCATCCCCTCGGCAGAGCGCACCAAGTGTTTATGTTTTCCAGCATTTCAGAGAGATTTCAGGTTTCCTGCCCGTGCTGCTCGCCCACCATGTGTCGTGCTGCCCCCAGAGCTCCCTGCCCCAAAGCTGCTTAGTCTGCACTGCACTAAACCCATCAGGACGTGGATGCTTTGCCCGGGGTCGGGGGCTCCTCAGTGTCTGCAGGACAGAACCTCAGCCCAAGGCACCGTGAGGGCTGCTCTGTGCCCCTGCTCGTGCCAGCCTGCAGGGCTCGGGCACCAATTCTGCACCCACCCCCAGCACAGGTCACTCTGCTGCTGCAGAACGCTCGGCCCTCAGCCTGGAAGATATTTTCATGGCCTGTAAACTCCTTCAATCCGAAGGCTGGTGATCCGTAAGCCCTTTGCAGGCACTGGGCTCCTGGGTGAACACTGCACGGCTCACACTGGTTTGGGTGACTGGGAACAGCCACACAGGAGCTGAGTGAGCACAACTGGGAGACGAAACTGGTCACTGACAGGTTAGACTGGCTCCTCCAAACTCTGCCCCTCCTTGGACTACCTGGATTTGGTTGTACAGAACCAAGTGTTTGCCAAGGCACTCCAAGAGGTTCCCAGGATCCTGCACCGCTCCTGCCTGGCACAGTGACCTTGTCCTGGGCCCTGTGGGTGTCGGTGCCTGCCCTTTGGATGCTTTCTCATGCCAAACCTTCAGGTGAAGGAAAGACTTCACAATTCACCCCTGAGGGATGGTGAAGCGAGCAGGGCTGGGGTCTGTTCCTTGGAAAGCTGCAGCCCATCTCTCTTTTCACTTCCCCTTCTCTCAGGCGACTGTGTGTGCCCTGGGCAGCTATTTTTAGGCTGCCGCTCGCTGTCTGGTTTCCCCTGGGATGCTGAGCAGGTTCTGGGAACTCCAGCTGTCTCTCAGGCAGCACAAGAGATGCTTTACTTCCTGAGCTCACTCCTTCACTCCCCAGGACGTGCCCTGGCTCTGCCACTCCTCTGCGCCCGCCCTGGCACCGGGCACGCCGGTTGGAGCCTGGCACAGGTTGGAGCATGAGGCAGGGAACTCTGTGCCAGCAGCACTGGCACTGCTGAGGGATGTGTGGCAGGTCTCTGGTGCCGGGGTGATGCTGATGCTCTGCCCAGTCAGAGGAGATCACAGGGCAGTGGTGATTCATGGGGCTCTGTCATTACAGACACAACTGCCATCCTGGGCCCCGAGGATTTACTGCCCGCAGCCAGGAAATACGGCACAGGCACTTTCCTCGTGTTCCTTAGGCTGGAGGGGACGTCAGGAGCAGCCTGGGGCTCAGCCCTGGACTCTCCACTGCAGCCGCCTTGCCCAGTACCTCATTCCTGATCCCACTCCCATTTCTGCCCCCGTGTCCAGTTTCCTGGATCCCGCAGGATCTCCTGTGTCCCAGCCTGTGGTGACCAGCGTGAGCCTACCTGGGGCTGGGGTGGGGGGAAGGAGCTACTGGAGCCCCACAGTGACAGGAGCTGCTCCTGGGGGGTGACGCTGTGGGTTCGTTTGAGTCATTTGGTTTCCGACACACCCAGTGTCACTCGGTGTGTTCATCGTCCCCGCCAGCCCTGCCCAGGCACCGGGCAGAGGAGGGGCACGGGGCTGCTGGTGCCAGCTGGCCACTTGTCCCTCTGTCAGCGAAACCAGGGCTTGGTGGGAGCTGTGCTGTGCTGCTCGGGGGCACGGCGGGTCTGCGGGGACCCCGCGGTCTGGGGGGGGACAGGGAGGTGCAAAGGGCCAGCACGAACAGGCTGGAGCACAAGGCAGGGCTGTCTGGGTCAGGGATGGGAGCTGCGAGGGGCAGAGGGGCCGGGATGAGCTGCGGGGTGCTGAGGGAGCCCCGGCGAAGGGGCGTTTTGCCGCTCAGCCCCAAATCCCCGAGCCGGGGGTGTCCTGGGGCACCTCGGGCAGCGCCAGCCCCGGGGAGGCTCCAGCTGCAGCTCTGCGCTCCCGCAGCCCATGTTTGGGCCGCGGCTGCAGCAGGGACATAAAAGGCAGCGCGGGGAGGGGCTGGCGAGGGGCCGGCGGCACCTCGGTGTGCTGGGGCATCCCGGGGGGCTGCCACCGAACCGGGACATCCCTGGGGGCTGGGTCATCCCGGGGGGTGCCGCCTAACCCGGGCTGGGGCATCCCTGGGAGGGAGGGGCTGCGGATGCCAGGATTTGGGAAGCATCGGTGCCAGGAGAGACTGGCGTGGGCTGACAGCACGGAAATTAAATCCAGGCTGAAGCCACACCACGAACCCAACCGGGGGGATCCTCGGGCTTGGAGGTGACTCCAAGACGAGGCGGGAGCTCAGGCAGGGGGGACAGCAGGGAACAGCCCCATCGCCCAACTGTGACTAATTTATGAGGAAAGCCCGAACTGCTGGGTCGGATGGGGTGTGAGGCAGCCCTGAGGAATGTGAGGAAGACAAACAGTGAGGAGGAAGGGCGATTCCCCAGGTGTCGGATGAGCACCGCTGCGCCACGGGGCAGAGTGTGCAGAGCTGGAGTTGAGCATCAAGCTGTGCTTCCAGCCAGTGAGGTGAATGGGGGGGGACTGTCCCCAAATGGCATCCCCGAGGGCATTTCAAGGGGGGCTGGGCACGGGCTGACAGGCTCTCCTGGCACCAGGAGCTGGGGCAGAAAGTCCCTGGGCAGTGGTTGAGAAGAGTCCTAGCAGCAGCCGTGTCCTTCCCAAGCTGTGCCCAGGGTACTCAGCTTCCCATCCCAAAACATGTAGCAGCTTCCTTTCCCCTCCTTCAGCTTCCGGGGGGGTTTGGGGCTGCAGGTGTGTAACACTGAGCCCAGTGCAGCCATTTCAGACCTGGTGTTAGACAAAGCAAAGTAAATCCCCATTAGTGACACTTCCCCACACCCTGTGCCCATGTCACCGAGGGTCTGGGGGCTCAGCCCTGGGCCCAGCAGGTGCCTGTGCCCCTCCTGTCCCCTGTGCCACAGAGGATTCAGGGCTGATTCATCTCCTGCCTTGGCTCCTGGGTAAGTCTGTCCACACTGTTCATTCCCTGCCTGAGCAGCTAAATTAAGCCGAGCAACAATGGGCCATCGATTATCCCATTATATTTCCATCGGGCCTGACTTCCCAGCAGCTCCTGGAGGGCAGCACACGTGGCCTTGCCAGGGGCTTGGTGTAAACAGCCCCTGGCTGGGTTTTGCTCCTGAGCCTGGAGTGCCACACACCGTGGTGACACCAAATCCACGGCCCCACATCAGCTGCTGCCCTGGCCTCGGGCAGAGAGGGCAGAACCCAGAGGGCATCAGCAGCAGTGATGAACCTGCATGTGAAAAGGTCCCTGTTCCAGGGGAACCTCCCTATTCCAGGCACCAGCCTCCTGCATGCACCCAAGGGCTGTGTCCTCTCTGCCTCCTGCTTCCCACAGAGCTCTGTCCCTTCCCGGTTCTTCATCTCCCCTTTCCTCTTCCCCCTGGCCTGGCACAGCATAAGCACTGCCTGGATCTTCCTCTCATGTGTGGGAAGCCCAGGAGATGCCAAGTAATGGGATTCCATGGGCTCCCCATCCCATCCCATCCCATCCCATCCCATCCCATCCCATCCCATCCCATCCCATCCCATCCCATCCCATCCCACAGAGAGGAACAACCTCAGGAGCACCAGGTCTCAGGTGTCCATTTCTTCCCTTAGCACCTATTTCAGCCCTGCTTGTTCTTTTTTTTTTTTTTTTTTGTCCCAAACCACTTCAGGAGAAGAGAGGTCAGCACGTGGGGACCCTCCCTGATTGCCCCACGGTGCCACCCTCCTGGCAGGGCTCTGGCTCAGCTGTGCCCCACACCTCCCTGATGCCTGTGATTATCCCGGGGCATGGAGCAGCCTCCAGCTGCAGTTTGCTGGAGAAGGGCTTGGTCAGGCCACGTTGGTGGCAGCGTGGGGTGAAGTGGGCACCCGTGGGTGAGCGGGGCAGTGCCATGGGGGGGTGACAGCCCGGGGAGGGCCATGTCTGCTCCCTGCATGGGGCTGGGTCGGCTGCTGACTCCCTGCTCTCGGGGGCTCCAGAGCAGCTCAGGAGCTGCGGGGGTGACGCTGCTGCGTCTGCACTTGGATGCTTTGCTGGCAGATCCTACCTGCGTCAGCAGCTGAATTCCCTGGTCTCATTCCTGCTCTGGCAGCGCCTTAACCCTTTCCTGCCACCCCGAGCACGGGCTCCTTGGAGCTTTTGTCAGGGTGGCTGTGACCCCCTGGCAGCTGGACCTGGCCCTGTCCCCACACACCTGCAGGAGGGGACGCAGCATTTTCCAGCTTGGGGAAGCTGCTCCACACCTTGCTCAGCACCCTGGGCTCTTCTTGCCCCTTT
This sequence comes from Pitta sordida, assembly GCA_013390025.1. Classification (NCBI taxonomy): domain Eukaryota; kingdom Metazoa; phylum Chordata; class Aves; order Passeriformes; family Pittidae; genus Pitta; species Pitta sordida. The sequence continues at coordinate 75,245 of WEKX01024832.1, forward strand.
CCATGGCACCCCTTTCCCAGCCTGTCTTGGCTGTGCCTCATCCCGGCTGGCACTGGGGGCTCCTGTGCTGTGGAGCTGCTCCAGGGCCTCGAGTGTGCTGTCCCCACTGTCCCTGGTCCCTGGGAAGAGCCAGGAGCACCTTCCCAGTGCTCCTGCTGCCACTGGCATCGGGGCAGATTTATCCCCTTGGCAGAGAGTTTAAAGGCCAGCTGCTGTTTGGGCTGTTTCCAGGGGTTCCAGCCACTGCTGGAAGATTTTCAGAGCCCACCCTCAGCTGCAGCGCGTGGGAATTGGGTTCCTGGAGCCTGGCCCTGGGTGCTGAGGCCGATTCAGGATGGTCCCTTTTGCTCCCCAGCATGAGCAGCATCAAAGGCCTCTCTGCCTTCGCCCACAGCACGAGCCCTGCCCGGTGCCAAGGGGGCTGGGGTCACTCTGCCAGGGTGTTTGCCATGTCCCTGGGCTCTGCAGGACCTGCAGAAACCTCTGGAGAGCAGAGGAGCCTTTGGCCGATGCCCATCACCCAGCACCTCCCCAGCCACCACCAGGGCGAGAGGAGCCCCGGCCGCAGACAGAAGCAGCTGAACTTGTTTGTGGTTCAAACGAGACAAACCCAAGCCAAACAAAATAAAAAAAAAATCCCCAGGAAGAGTCTTTAGGCTGCTCCTTCCCCTGCTGCTGCTGCTGCCTGGTCACCCAGAGCAGGACCTTCGGCAGCGCCTGGGGTGTGTCAGGGCACTGTGGAGGGCCAGGGGCTGCTGCAGAATCCCTTGAACAGCTGGCAAGAAGCTCCTCAGGGGGCTCCCCACCCCCGAGTCACCCCAGGTGTGCCCGACCTGGCTCTGCCAGGGCTGCCCCAGCCTCTGCTTGTCTCAGGTGCTCTGAACCCCCGCCCCATGTTGTGTTTAAATGAGTGAAACAAAGGGTGTGTAGAGCCCCAAGTGCCAGGCTCGGGCAGGGCCAGGATGTGACCGTGGGCCCAGCCGGCCTGACTGGTCTGTTTTTATGACCCAAGCGGAGCGGCCTGGGGATTAACCAACCAGCCCAGGGGGACGGGCTACGCTGGGGCTGAAATTCTTTGGTGCTTGTAATAACTCAGGTGAGTCTCTTTGTTCTCGTGGACTGTAATTTCTCCTTTGACAGGCGGCGTCACGCAACAAAAACAGCCAAACAGCCACATCCCAACACAGCCGGGCCCGGGAGGTGGGACCAAACCCCCCCCACCTGATTGTCCTGGTGCAGCTGGCTCCAGGGCTGGTTTGGCTGGACACCAGTGCCCAGTGCCAAGGTCAAACGAAGCAGATCCATTGATCCCTCCTGGTGGGACAGCTCCCTGCTCCCTCCCAGCCCCGGGGTGGTGTGGGGCAGCTCTCCCCTGTCCCAGGTGCCACAGGACAGGTCACGGAGCGTGACCCCAAATCCATCCCAAGGTGTTCCAGGGGCAGGCGATGGGATTCCCGTGGGATTACAGAGTTACCACAGGGGCCAGGACTTGGTTTTCTTTCCTCCCCGCTCCCCTTCCCCCCGGCAGTGGGAGGCAGGAGGATGTGTCAGCTCAAGGATGAGGCTAAAGAGGCTTTGCCCTGGCTATTTACCTTCATGAGGGTCTATTTTTGGCTACTCAGCTGCTGCTGATGCAACGCTCAGGGCAGTGACCGAGGAGACACCGTGTGAGGGTCATTGTTTGTAGGATCCATTCCTCCCCTGTAGGGACTGAAGCCTGGCTGCTTTTTAGTTCCCTGGGCATTTTTTTCAGATGGCAGCGTGTCACAAAGGAAAATCCTGAGGATCCTTTCCAGAAGGACCCTGGAAATCCACTGTCCTGTCCAACACTTGACTCGTCACTGACCCTTCACAGCAGAGGAATCCCAAGGTCGCTCCTGATCCTACCCCAGGCACTCCCAGAGGGTTCCAGGTTGGCTCCATAGACCCCTTGTCCTCCGAAGCAAGTTTGGAAAGTTGTGAATCTCCAGTGAGAGTGAAATGGCATCACAAGTTAACGACGGGGATGAGACTGGAATCAAGTCACTGGGACGTGAGTGCTGCTGGTCACTGGGAGAGAGACCAGCTCCATCCCTTTGTGTCTCTGACCATGGCAAAGCAGCTCAGGGTGTGCCAGGGCTTGGGGAGCTCCAGTGGGGACCACAGGGACACCTGAAGTCTCCCAGCGCTCCCAGGGCTGAGCCCCGCTCCAAACAGAGCCCAGCTTATTCCACGTGCTGGAAAACCACAGTGCAGAGCCTTTAACTAAACGAATCCTGAGTGATTTCCACACTGCTGAACGACATTTTAATAGTGGAAAAATAATGCTCCAAATTATCTACTTCATCTCTTCCTATTGTCTTTTCCTGGCTGGGAATGAGTGCTGCAGCAAAGGCAGCTCTGGCTCTTCTGGGAGGGGTTTGCTGGTGCCTCCCAGCCTGCAGCAGGGGCTGTGCCCGTGCCCAGCACCCCACGAGCCGAGCAGGGGCCTGATCCTGCCCACGCCCAGCACCTGGCAGGGCTGCCCATGTGTCGCTGCTCCTCGGGGGGCTCCGGCTGCCCTGGCACTGATGAGGAGCCGATTCCTGTCCCACATGAGGAGGCAGGTGGCAGCAGGGGCTGCTGGCCCCAAGGGGAGCTGGCGCCTGTCCCCGTGTGCCACCAAGCTGCTCCACAGGAAGACGCTTCTGGCATTTTCTGCTCTGCAGCTCTTCTGACCCGAATTCAGCCCCCGCCACTTTGAGTTTCTGTCAAGTGCCACCACACATGCCCAGGGTGACAACAGCAGCGCGGCCCCACAACCCAACACGGCTCCGAGTGGCTGCAGAAGGAGTGGCTCGAGCTGGGGGACCGTGTGTGGCCAAGCACTGTCCCCACCTGTGGGTGCAGCCCCCAGCCCGCACAGCAATGGACACACAAAGGCCCCACACAAACTTTTATTATCCACTGAAACATCACAAACCTTGATGAACTCCCTGCCCCAGAGCAAAGCAGGCCCAGCCCTTCCCCGAGGTGCCACCTGCCCGTCCCTGCAGCCTCGGTGCCCTCTGTGTCCCACCTGTGCCACCCTGCCGTGGGTTTCCTCATTGCTCCCAGCCAGGGGAAGGTTTTCACCCTCTGAATTCAAGGCACACAAAGTGGGAGCCAAACTGTCCCTCTGCCATGCAATGGCCAGCCCCCAGTGTGGCGCCTGCAGTGGGGAAAGGCCTCCTGCCCTCAGGCTTGGGCTGGTTTCACCCGGAGCATCCCAGAGGGGAAGGCCTCGAGAAGGATTTTGAGAGAAATGTGCTTGTCGGGTGCAGGATCACCCATCCCCAGCACTGCACAAGGACAGGGGGGTTCCTGAGGGCACAGATGTGGCCGAGGGGCAGAGCTGGATGTGAGCACGGCCTTGTCCAGCTGTGGAGGAGGTGAGGGGGAGCAGGACAGACAGGGAAGGCTGCAGACCTCCAATGCTGCTGCCACCTCGTCTCCCTTTCCATTCTCACGAGGAAACTGTTCCCCTGGCTCTGTGTGGCACAAACACTGGCTCAGGACACACCTTTGGAGGCCACCCAATTTGGTGAGGATGGCTCAAAGCCCCAGCTCTACTTTGGGTTGGCAACTCTGACAGCAGACAAGGGGAGAAACGTGTTGTCCTTTCAAAAACACCCCAAGGGATAAACCCTCATCAGACAGAGCCCAGCAGAAACGGCTGAGTTTCAAACCAGGCAAGTTTCATTTTCACTTTGGGATGAGGAACAGGTTCATCACTGGCACTGACTGAAGAGCCTGAAGCCCACAGCGACTGGATGTGCCACAGCCTGTGGCAGTGAGAGGCAAGGACAGTAAATATTCAGTAACACAATGGGAAACATGCTGGAAACAACAGACCAAAGTGTCTAAAGTCTGCAGTTGGCAGCATAAAGAAACAGCTTTGCTGTGATGTCACAGAATCAGAGAATCACGGAAGGGTTTGGGTTGGAAGGGACCTTAAAGCCCATCCCATCCCACCCCCTCCTTGGGCAGGGACACCTCCCACTGTCCCAGGCTGCTCCAACCTGGCCTTGGACACTTCCAGGGATGGGGCAGCCACAGCTTCTCTGGGCACCCTGTGCCAGGGCCTCCCCACCCTCCCAGGGAGGAATTTCTTCCCAATACTGGTGAAGAAGGAACTTTGGGCAGTTTGTGAGACATCCCAATTCAGAGCAGCAGTGCTGAGAGACCTGGGGCTGTACATTTTCTTTACAAACAGGGGGGAAATAAAGTCATGCCAGCCAGTATATCCTATAAAAGAGGCCAAAGACCTTGAGGTGACCAGTCCTTCCTTGCCAACAAAGGAGTCTTTCCTGCAATCCCAACGGCCTGCAGTTTTATTTTTGGCAGATGATAATTAAAATGGTCTTTATGGCTTTAGAGAGAAGCCATGTCTTGCACATTTTGGTTGAAGCAGAGAGCGTGTGACGTGCTCTTGGGTGGGGGGACAGCACAGAGCCCTTGTCCCAGCTCTGCTCCTGCCACCTGCACTTGGCTCTCTTGAGTGTTCTTGCTTCTCATCAGCAAGGGAGAAAGTTCTGGTTGATAACCAGTCCAGTCCCAGAGGCAGACTAAAAAGTCCTTTGTTAAGACCTAGAAAAGCTTGTTTCTAACAAAATCAAATGCAAACACGTGCCAACACAGCTCCTGGGCCGCTGCCTTTTGCTCAGGTTCCACCACCCTGTGCGCTGGAACTTGCTTCCCCTGCAGAGAGATTCAACTCCTCTTCCATTCCCCACCTTTCCCTCTTCTCGGGGGTCTTGACAAGGCTATTCCTCCATTTCTGCCTTCAGCCTTTTTTCCTATGCACATCCTTCCTGCCCTTCCCTTCCTCTGTCACACCCTGTTCCTCTCAGCTATTTTCGGAAGGCAAAGACATCCCGTGTCTTCAGGCCCTTCTTGCCTTCGCTTCCTGGTTTGGGAGAAGACGCTTCCACCAGCCCTCCGTAGGGGCAGCTCTCGGACTCCGGGTGATGGCCAGAGCATTCCACGGCCGGGATGAAGCCGCTGTCCCACATGCCTGTCCCACACAGCTTGCAGAGGTCGTGCAGGCTGCAGGGGATGCGGGGCAGCAGGTGGAACTGATAGAGGAGACTCCTGGCCTGCAGGGGAAGGACAGAGGGAAATCATTCACTCCTGGCTGGGGGACAGGGCTGAGGCGGCCCGTGGCCTCCTGTCTCACCCTCCTGTTTGGCTCCCTGAGCACAGAGCTGGGGGTTACCCAAGGCACTGGGGACAGCGGGAGGTCACAGGGGCTGTCACACACCGCAGCTCATCCCACAGCCCCAATTTACCCACCCCAGATGGAATGGGGACCATGGCACCAAGAGCCTCTCCTCTGAGTACAGGGAATTTCAACCAGTGGTTATCCCAACCACACTGTCACCTCCCGAGCACTCAACAACTGCCTCCTCTTGCTGAAAGTCCTGTTTCCAGGCAAAGAGCAGCATCCCACCCTCCTGGGCCCCAGCCAGGCACAGGGGTACAGGCAGTGTGAAGCTGAAGCATCAGCCCCTGGTTTCCTGACTCATCTCTGCAGCTCAGAGCCAGCCCCTGGGTATTTTTACCTTCCTGAGAACCAGCTCCCCGTTCATGTGCATGGCCAGGTTGCTGAAATGCAGCAGCATCTGGTCAGTGGCCAAATGCTGTTCAATGACGTCGTCCCCGTAAATCACCACGATGGCCACGCAGATAAAGAGGTGGAAATAGTCTGTCTGCAAGGAGAGCAACAGGGGCTGCTGCAGAGCTCTGCCTTCACCTCCCACCCTCCACAAGCAGGTCCTTGCTCCCTCCAGTTCTGCCCAGTGGTGAGAACGTGAGTTACTGGTGAATTTCAAACCACAGGTGACAAGCCAAACCCCCTTCCCCTTCACAGCATGGCAGCAAAGTTTGCCCCACAGCATTCAGAGCAGGCCAGTGAGTTTGGGGAAGACATTTCCCAGCTGTGTAAGAGAAGCCTGAACTTCAAAAGTGGGTGTTCAGGACTTTCTGTAACACCTTTGGAAGCCTGGACACCCCCAGGGAGGAGAGGCAGGCAGGGCTCCATCCTCCTGCTACGCAGATAAACCCTCTCCACAGTTACACACCCTCTGGAACACGGATTTATTTGGGCTGCTTTGCTGCTAAGAGCCTTCATGGAAGCCCTGCAGTGCCTGCTGAGGGCTGAGCACCCATCCATGCCCATGCCAGCTGCCTCACCTGGTAGTGAGCCCAGCAGGCCTCCCACATGCGCAAGGCCTCGGCCTCCGGGAACTCCCGTTTGAAGCAGAGGAGGATCCAGCGGTGGCAGAAGAGCATCTGCAGCCCGTCCTCTCCCAGGGCACTGAGGTGTTGGTAGAACCGGGGGTGCATGAGGCGCAGCAGCTCCCGCAGGTACATCTGGAGGGGACACGGAGCTGAGGGCACAGGGACACACAGGCACCGTCCTCGTCACCCTGGGGACCCCCACACTGCGGGACAGGGCTGGAGAATTCTCTCCTCTCCCCAAAAGCTCCACCCTCACGGCCTGTTTGGTACAGCACAGTCAGGAGCACACCTGGGTATCACCAAAGGCCAGAGCTCACGGGCCATGGCAGCTGTTTCACAAGGAAGGGTGGATAAAACTGCCTTGGGAGTGCCCCAATCACCCACGATCAATTCACACCATCAGGAGTATCATGAGATGGAAGGGATGCCCAAGGATCACCAAAGTCCGACTCCTGGCCCTGGCACAGGACAACCCCGAGGATCACCCCAAGGATTGTGTGGGTTTGGAGTGTGATTTGGCACCTGGAACTGAGGGAACTGCTTCTGTGACTGGGGAATCCCACCACACAGTGGCAGGGAAGGGGAGCCTCAGCCTCACCAGCTGCTTCTCCATGTCCTCGTCCCGGGGGGAGCTGATGAAGATGGTGTTCTGCATCAGCCCCACAAAGCACCAGAAAGTGTCCGACTCATCCAGGATCTCTGCCAGGAGTGGGGCAACCAGGTCGGACATGCCCTGGGAGTATCCAGTGGCTGGGTTAAACACTGCATAGTTCAGCAGGATCCTCCTGGAGCAGGGACACAGCAGAGAGGTGGGAGAGGTGAGGCTCAGCACAGCCCTGCCCCTTCCACCCCCCCTCCCACCACACAGTCCAGTGAAATCAACTTCAGGGGGCTTGGCATTTACAGGCAGCAAAATACGTATTAACAATAAAATAAAAAGAAAATTAGATTTTAAAAGGGTTAAGAGGACAGAAGTGAAGGGCCCATGGGAGAGGAGAGATGAAGCCCAACACACCCATGAGGTCAGACTCTGGTGTGCTCATCCTCCAGCCCACCAGGGGAATCTCTCTCTACATTCACTGGGACACCAGATGCAGCCCCCTCACCTCATGGTCTCTACGTTGGGGTTGTTGTCGCCTCGGAAGAACTGGTTGCTGCGGTCGGTCCTCACGACGTCCTTGTCCACCGTGAACTGCACCTGACGCCAGAAATCCTTCTGCTCATCCGGACTCATGGACAGCCTGGAAATGGAGCAGCAACAGGGGAACGGTGCCAAGGGAGGAACGGTTGCCACAGGGAACAAAAGGCCTTGTTCCAGTCTTGGTTTGCAGAGAAAAACTATTCCTGCCCGGGGTTTTCTCGGCACCTGAAGAACAGACAAGCAGGTCTGCCCAGACCACAGGACTGTCTGTCCCCAGGGATTTCTGGAAGGAGCATTATTTATAAAGAAATACAAGATGCCAATTTCACCTTCAGTGTTCTAACCCCGGCCTTGCCTGTGAGATGTTTCCCTCCGTGCTCCTGATGGGGCTGTTCCAAGAACTCAAGTGAGACAATATTTGAGCTCTGTGGTCCAAATTATTGTTCTCAAATTATTATCAGCTCCAGAGCCTCAGGAGGTCAGTGGTGCCCAACACACCTCCTTCACCACTCCTCTCACTTCTCTACTCCTGATGCAAAGGAAGCAGAGGCTCTGCATGTCACCAGCAGTGTCACTGTGACACCCAGCCTGAGCAAGGTGAGCAGGGGAGGGTGATGATGGTCTGTTACCTTTTCTCCTGGATATCAAAGTATTCTTTCCTCTTCTGCAGCCTCAGTGCCTCCCTCTCCTCGGAGGTGGACTCGTAGCTGTAGTAGTGCAGCAGGAAGGGCCACACCTCCCCACGGATGGAAATATCAATCCCACCGAAGAAAATGGCCTGGAAGAAGGAGCAAAAGTTATGGCTGGTAGAGTTTTAACACTCCCAAATGCAGCAGCAAGCAACTAACTGCCCGTGGTGCCTCCGCAGCTCTTTCCTGACAAGTGACGCCTTGATTCAAGCTCCTGCAATTTGCACATGTTTAGAGGGAAAGTGCTGGCTCTCTATTCCCAGACCAGACACAAATCGGGCTCATTTCAATGTCAATAACCACCCCCGGAGAGGCTCTATGATTAACGTGTCGTTCTCATGTCACGGCTTAATCCCCAGTCCTGGAGACACTGCACTGCACCGCAAACTTCTCTGTCAGGGCCCGGCCCGGAGCTCCCCCTGGCTTATTTCATTCAGCAACCTCCAGTTCACACAGCAATCCCCAGTTCCCTCCGGGATGTGGTCACACACTCTGCGCACACGGCTGGCACTGGCCATTTGGGTTTATCATGGGCCGGGGACACGCGAATCACAGAGCAGGCAGGGGCAGAGGGGACCTGTGCAGGTCACCCAGTGCCCCGGGTCACCCGGGGCAGGTGGCACAGCAACACATCGAGGTGGGAATCTGCTGGAATCCGCCCCTACCTGAGCTCATTCCGGTCCCACAGCAACACCTCCAGTCACAGCTCCCCACACCAGCACCCACCCGCTCAAGCGGCCGGTCCCTGTCCCCAGCAGGAAAGCAAAGCTCCCACCTTCTGCAGCTTGTACTCCTCCTCCACCTGCCCGGCCTCGTTGAGGTGCTGGAGCCAGGCGGACACGTCGAGGCGCCGGTGGGAGTTCTCCTCGGGGTGTGTTTCTGAGGAGGGCAGCTTGGGCCGGCGGATGGAGAACTGCATGCAGCTCTTCTCATCAGCCAGCTGCTGAACGAGGGGGGAACAAACCAAAACTGGAGGCAGGAGCCAGAGAGGGAAACCCAGAGCAGGGAAACCTCCCTGGATGGTTCACTGTGGTTTAAGGTTTTGGGGTTTTCTTTTTTGGTTAGGGTTTTGTTTGTTTGTTTGTTTGTTTCTTCTTTTGTTTTAAGTCCCAACCATTACAATAACGAGAGCGATTAGAATAATTAAAAATCAGAGCACCACAGAACAGCTTAATCTTAAAAAAAAAAAAAATAGTTTCCATTCCTCCTGCAGCCTTATCCCTGACCTGAAACTGAATTAACGCTGCTTACAGCAAAACTTCCCCCTGCCAGGAATGCCTGCAATAAATTACATATGATTGGCCATATACAAAGGGATTGCTGTTAGGCGAGCGGGGAACGGCGCTGCCAGGCTCTCTGAGGGCACTCCTGATCCCACTGCAAGGCTGCAGCTGACATTTAATTTAAAAATCAAAGGTTGTTCAATGCAAAAAGTGAGCCCGTGCGACCGTAATAAGGAAAGCAGCGGGGGGGCTCTGTGGGAAGGATGGAAATTTAAAAATCACTGTTTCTAATAAGCACATACAATATCTTAAACAGATAATTAAAGAGCTCTTATCACATTTGTATGTAGATTGAAAAAAAAACACGGCAAGATGCCTTGTCAAAACACTCTGCAGAGTGGTGAGCTGCACGTCACGGGATGGATGAAAGGCTCTGATGGAATTTCTGACCTACCCCTGCAGATTTCCAGCCCCTTTCCAAGCCTAAGGATGGTGCTGACCTGCCAGGTCTAGCAAAATCAAATTTATCTAAGCAAGTCTTCTGGATGCTCTTCCGCCCTGTTCCACAGGTAGAACAGGAAAGGATGGACACAAGCAAGTCCAGGAGAGACTTGGCATCCCACTGGCAGCTCCATCCTGAGCATCCAGCACCCCACAGCTCTCTGCCCGACTGGGATTCTCCAACACACAAACCCCAGTGTGGAACATCTGCTGGAAAACCCCTCTGTGCCCCAGGTACCTGGTCCTTGAGATGGGTCTCCGTGCAGTACTTCCACTGCTGGAACACCTCGGACAGCTTATCCAGGCCCCCGTGGTGGAAGTGGAAGATCTTGTACTGGCTCTCTCTGCTCGCCACCACCAGCTGCCCACAGGTACAGGCCTCATCACTGCAGGAACAACGGGACAACACCCTGCCTGGACTGCCCACGGCCCTGGACACGACCATTCTGGACAGGCTTCCAAGGGGGACTGCAGAAGCCACCCAGAGCCTCAGCCCAGAGCACACTCAGCCGTCACACACAACACTCTGGTACCTGAAGAAGAGGCGGAGGGATCTCATTTGTCCCAGGTCCACTCTGAAGACACCACAGACCTGCTCGAGGGCAAACACCTTCTGCTGCTCGTCCCATCTGGTGCCCTGCGTGTGCCCGTTGTTCTCCTGGAGGTGGGCACTGGTGTCGAGGCTGGAGGCAGAGCTGGTGGAGCAGGTCATGCGATTGTCACACGTGTCCCTGCGGGCAGAGCGCGGGGACGGGGACCCCGCGGCACGTCAGCCACGAGAGGCTGCAGGCACACGCCACAACCACGGCAGGAGCCTTCCCTCACAGCTCTGAGGTGGGCATCCAGGTCAGGGCCCACGTAAGAGATTCAATTACTTTTATTTCAATTTACTGTCCTGAAAAACATCCTGGGTTTGGTCTGTTCCAAACTGTACCCGGGACTGGCCAGAGCTAGGCACATTCCTCAAAACACCAACTTTGGAGAAGGCAAAATTGAGAAGCTCAGGCAACGCCCTCAGTGCACAGCTCAGCTGCTCCGGGACTGGGACAGGAGGAGTGAGCACATTCCAGCAGCAAAATGGATCTGGGAAATTCCCTTCAGCACCACTGAGATCCAAAGATGTTTGCCCTGAACTCTTTATGCCTCTGTAAGTGAAGCTACCAAGCCTGGAGTCGTGTCTCTAAACTCCAGACAAATGGTTTCCACTGGGAGAGTTAAAGATGGGAAATCACACCTGAGCCCTTCAACTCACCACAAGAGCAAGAGAAGGGAACCCTCTCCCAACCCACCCCAGCTCTCTGGCTTTAAATGCAGGTTGAGCTTAGACTAAAAAAGCCCACATGCCCCCACCAGCCCCAATCCCAAAGGAGAACTGCCACTGCTTTGGGAATGAAGTGAATCCGAAACTGTGACCCCTGGGCTCGTCAAAAGGCCAATGCACGTGAACAATCTCGGTGCGGGCTCTGAATGGGCTCCGCTGTGAAATCGGGGGTTGCCAGACAAGGCCCGGAGCAGGTACAAAGCACCCCCTGCAAGGCCACTTTATGCCATGTTTTCTAATCCGCTTATCCCACAATGTGGGCACTGAACGCTGGAAATCACACTCCCAGCAGGCACTCCACATCAGTGCCTCCCAAACCCCGCCAGCCTCAAGTGCTGCATCTCCCCGCGCTCCAAGGGATGGGGCTCCGCACATCCCACTCAGTGAGGGGTTACATTTTCCACCGAGCCCCTGTGAGCCACCCAGTGCCACTCCAGAGCAATTCCCCGAGCCCCTTCCCTGCTCCTGAAGCTCTGTCTGGATGAGGCCCAGCCTGCTTGGCTTCACTAAAGGAGTGGCTTTGCTGCTCTGGGCAGGAAGTTCTGCTGCTCCAATTCTTGAAAAGAAAGCAGCAAAGCAGAACTTGCATCGAGGCCATTAAGAGGATGAGGATTTAGAAGGGATGTGGCAACAGGGAGAACACCACACAGCCAAACTGGCTCAGAGCAGAGCCGCAGCAGATCAGACACCAGCACACCTCCACACACCATCAGCTGCCCTGGGAACCTTTCCAGGGAGATTGTACTGGCCTTTGTGAAAAAACCAACCATTGCTTTCGGATAAAGCAGCAAAATGTAACACTGTCTAAAACATTCATCATCTCCTGCTAATGCAAATGTAACAGGAGTCCTGGTACAAGACACTTGGGCTGGACTGCCTGCGAGGAGCAGCTGGTATTTATGGAGCAACACTTCATAACAGCCACAGCTGGTTACACAGGATTTTCCTGGAAGAGATGACTCAAACCAACTCAAAGTCTAAGCAGAGGCAACCCATTTGCCAAAGCTCTTGCAAAGAGGAGCTGGTCAGTACAGGCTGGACCCTGCAGGTCCTTGTCATGGAGGCCCAAGAGCCTCGTCCTCTAAGGGCATCACCTCAAGTGACCAGCGGCACAGAACTGCCAAGAACTGAGCTGCCAGCAGAGCTGGGTAGGCTTGCTTTGATCCCAGGAATCCTGCAGCTCCTCAGCACAGAATGGCACTGCCAGCTGCAGTTCCTCCTGCCACACAACCCAAACCTGCCTCAGAAACACTGGCAGCAACCCGAGAGTGGAGGGCTCAGCGCTGCTGGCACGGCTGAGTCGTCAGGAAATGCCAATACAACACCAATGTTTGCAGTTCACACTCACTGGTGACAAGCTGGCACACGCACCCCACAGACACGGAACCAGCTCGTGGAAGGGGCTTCACCCTTTCCACACAGCAAACAGCACCACGGGTAAGGAGGCTGCCTCAGAAATTTCCCCTGCAGCCCGGGGGAATGTCACTGTTTTCATTCATGTAGAGAGCGAAAGGTGAAAAACAATACCTGTGCTCCTCTGTCCTTCACAGGGGGCCGCTGAACATGAACATTCATGCACAGGACGGATGCAGAGATAAAACCATTCACTGGTGCTCACTGAGTCAACAGGGAAATCCGGAAAAAACCCTCACTGTGTTTAAAATCACTTTTCCTGTACACATTCACTGAATAAAAATGAAGGTACTCTAATCCGTTGGACTGGGTTTATAAAGCATTTTAATATTGAGATCGTTCTGGATGTCAGTAACAACAAGCATCATGATCCCTGCCACTCTTGTGGATTTTTTGGGAGTCCTCTAAGCAGGCACCCAAGATACACAGATGCAGGGGAAGAATTTATTATTTGTCAGTCTATCCTGTCTGTCAGAGGAGGAATTTATTCCAGAGCACCCTGCAAGTGCAGGGAGCTGAAGCACTGCAAGTCAAATAGCTGGGGGAACATTCCAGAGAGACTTTGGGTCGAGGGATCCAGGAAAAACAGAGCACCAGCTCAGCAAAACAAGTGCAATGGGCCATGGGAACGAAAGGGACAGGGAGAAAAACCAAGGAATAAAACCTGAGGCAGGAAATCCATAAGTGACAGGGCAAAAGGAAGCGGCCTCAAGTCGTACCAGCTCAGGCTCAGGTTGGACATTGAGGAAAATTTCTACACCAAAAGGTCTGTCCAGCTCTGGTAGAGCTGCCCCAGGCAGTGGTGGAGTCCCCATCCCTGAACAGAGCTGAAAGCCCTGTGGATGTGGCACTTGGGGACATGGGTCAGTGCCAGGGGAATGGCTGGACTCACTGATCTGAAGAGGGATTTCCCAGCCTAAACGATTCCAGGATTCCACTCCACCCTTCTCCCCCCGCTGAAGTCTCATTACTCTTGTCTCCCGTTTTTGCTGGGGAACAACACCAGGTGCTGGTGTTATTTCCTCCACTCAACAATCAATCACAGCAGCCAACTGTACCCACATTCCCTGAGCCACTGGGAGCCATTCTCCTCCTCCTCCTCCTCCCACCACACCAGCCCAGCAGCTCAGAGAGCAGGTGAGACTTTTTGATGTGCAGCAATGGGACCAAACCTGCTGTTGGGTCAAAGCCTTGGAACACACCCACGGCACAGAGAGAGCTAAACCCAATTATGTTTTTCTGTTCATTGCTGGGGCAGAGACCTGCCCTGATTACCTGGGAGGCCGACTTCAGCAACAAAGACCTAATAACTCATTTCATGACGTGATGTGACAGATGTAATTACAAGAGAGAAAGGGGCTGAAGGGTAGAGCCATGATGTGGCAGTCACCCAAGACGCCAGTGACTCCTGCAGGAGCCCAACCCTCCTCATGGGGCTGGCTCTCCATCCCCACAGTGCTACCTGTCACTAATAACAGCCTGCACGCTGGCCTGGGAAGCATCACCTACAGACAATGAGCATCATCAGACTGGATGAACACCCATGGAATGGGAATTACATGCCCCTTTTCCTCCCCAGCGGTGAGCATTTCTCTGCCTCTCCACTATTCCCCACAGGCACTGACCTTTTGGGTTCCTCTTCGTCCCAGCAAGGTGAAACAGCTCCTGGCAGCTGCTGAGGCAGACAGCTTCAAACAAATAATGCATCAATAAAGGTTCAAAGCTGTCCTGAAATGACTAAAAATTTCGTGCAGTGGCTGTAGAGAGTGAGGCAATATGGGGCAGCTGGAGCAAAAATCCATGGGTCTGATGAAAATATTGTCCTTGACAATATAGATCTACATTAGGGACTGTGGAACGTGCTGACTGCAGTGACATAAAAGACAAGCAAAGGACTGTGGATTGGTCACTTACTATTAAAAAAAAAGGTGTCCAAACATTTCTGCAGAGCAGGGCTGGAGGGACATCGTGGGACAGCACCAGCTCCTCACCCTGACCACCACAGACAGGGCACCAGGCTGAGAGTTGTGTTCAATCCACCCTTTAGCTGGAAATACTTGGAACTTGAGGTTCCTGTGCCTCAGACAGCCCGAACAGGGTCGATTTTCACTGACCACAGTGACTCGGGAACAAGGGGTTGGATTGTACGCAGGAAAGCCTAGCTGGGATTCCTGAAATTAGAGGTCAAAACATCCTCGTGTAGAAGCATTTCTGTGTGTCTGCAAACACGCAGCAAATAAACCCAAACAATTCCTCCTGTTTGTTGGGGAAACCTGGGAAAAGCTGCTCCGGCTGTTACAGTACAAAGTCCATGGATGTCAACATGGGCTTTCCAAAAGCTTGTTCCACAGCCTTCCCATTGATCTGTTTGCTTTCGAAACATAAATTTCCTCACCGTCGGGCTGCACTAAACGCTGTTTAGTAGCTAATTAACTTTCTGTGCTGAAAACCTCCTGTAATTGCACTTCTTTCACCTTTTTTGCGCCCGTGTCCCCCGGGGAAGCCAAGCTGTCCTAGAGCATTTGTTCTGCTCATTTCTATCTCACAGGCACAAGTTCCTCGCCAGACACTGGGCTGCCAATCACGGCCGCAGAGGTCACCGGAGACCAAATTAGGAGCGCTCTGCCTCTGACAAACTTGCTTTGCTTAGCTCGTCGTAAAGGGAAAATAAACGGTTACGGAGAATAATTGTATGCTTTCATGCAGGGCAGCAGCAGATCCCAGTCAGCGCATTGTTGTTAGTCACTCCTCGGGTTCCTGTCATTAACTACGAGCTGTTTACGTCTGAGGAGAGCTGCAGTCCCTCCCTGGCCTGGCTTGGGACAGGGGACAGAGCAGAGGGGTCTGCGGGACCTCCACAGGCACCCCCCGACCTTGGGCTCAGGATCAGGGGCAGGGCTGGGAATCAACCCCAGCTCTGCCAACCCCAGCCCGACAAATAAACCGCTGTAACACGAGGAGGGACTTGCGGAAACCCGATTATGCAGCTTTGCCTTCTGACGGGCGTAATTGGTTTGTCCTTGAGAAATAAAGATCAAACCGATTTGTTCTGCTCTCCGGGGCTGTGTGCAGCCCGTGCTTCCCGCACGCCGCCGCCTTCCCACCGCTCCTCGAGCCCCTGGCACAGGTGGGACGTGGTCCCCCGTGTCCCCAGTGCTGGTGCCAGCGGGTGGTGGGGACACTGGTGGTGCTGCTGCCCTGCCCTGAGACACGAGGAGGAGGAGGAGGAGGAAATCCTCAGCACACCGAGGGGCTTTGCTGCTCCCAGTTCCTCCCTCCAAGCCCTGCAGGCCCCAGGGGAAGCCGGGATGGGGACATTGGAAAAACCGGCGCCGTGACCTCCGGGAGGGCCTCACAGCTGAACCAAAATAAACCCGGAATCCTTGAGTTAATTATTTTGATTGTCAATGGGAAAAGGGGGGAAAAAAAATAACCCGAAGTTTGTAGTGAATTAATGGGTGTTCTGGTCTCTTTTCCATCACCCATCCACCTCCAGCGAGAGGACAAACAATGCACTGGCACTTCCACGCAGGTGGAGCTGCTCAGGTGAGCCCACACGGGGGTTTTTGGGTTTTCCAGTGGGGGCAGGACGAGCAGTTTGATGCTGGTGAATAAAATACACACAGCTCCAAGCAGCCAAACACAACGAGCCACTCGGAGCCCGGCGGACGCTGCTCAAGGATGCAAAGGTTACCTCCGACTTAAGGGAGGAAAATATTCCAGAAGCTGAACGGTGGATTTTCACAATCCACACGGAGAAGGGGCAGTTCGTGCCTGGGTTTTTGCTCGTTAATAAATCAATCGAAATGCAACACTTAAAAAAAAAAAAAAAGTCCTTAGATGGAAAAAGTGATTTCTCAGCAAAGCCTGAAAAAGAATATTTGCTTTTCAGCCCATTGCAGCCTGGAGAAGGGGACCTTTCTTCCCAGTGTTTATTTAATTTTTAAAAATCAATGGATTGTTTTGCTTTTTCTGCTCCCCGTTCCATCCATGCAAAAATAAAATTCACCCCTAATTATGCTAATTACAATCAAGCCTTCAAACCCCCGCTCCCTTGAAAGCCCTGCAGATTACCTTTGTTCTTGTGTTCCCGGCTCTGAGCAGAGAGCTGGGAATTTCAGGGGGGACGTTTTAGTGGCAAAGTTAACCAAGTCCCTGCACTCTGCCGCTGCCCCAGCGTGAGCTGAGCCAGCACCACCCAGGGAGGATTTCACTGTTTCCACAAGACAATGCGGATTTCCCCGGGGAAGAGCTTGCTTCAAGTAGCAGAAAAGGGAGAGGGAAGAGGAGCGCTGCCTAAAAGCATGTCCCAGAGTTATTGTAAATGCCTAATGCTGGGATAATTGCGGCGCCCGAGCCAAGGAGACAGAGGCCGTGCAGATTTATTTGCATATACTGTGGTGCTTTGGAGGGGGACAGGCTCTTTATTTCCATCCAGTTAACGCAATTCTTCCCTCACAAAGCTGTGGATACCTGCCAGCGCCATTTATCTCCGCTCCCCATTCACATTTCTGGGCGTTGCGATTGTATAAATAAGTAACAGAAGAAACGCAAGAATATCCGAGGGAAAGGCGAAAGCCACCCTGGCGAGAGGGACCGGGGGGTGCTGAGGGGAGAGGCTGGATGGTGCTGGGCTGGGGGGTCTGTCCCTCAGGTGAGAGCCACCTGCAGAGCTGCTCCAGCCCTGGGTGCCAGTGTGGGAAGGACGGGGAGCTGCTGGAGGGAGCCCAGGGGAGGCAGCAGGAGGGGCAGGGGATGGGGCAGCTCTGCCGGGAGGAAAGGCTGGAGAGCTGGGAGTGCTCAGCCTGGGGAGGAGAAGCTCTGGGGTGACCTCAGTGCGGCTCCAGGGCCTGAGGGGAGGCAGCAGGAGAGATGGAAAGGGGCTGTGGACAAGGGCCTGGAGGGGCAGGACACAGGGAATGGCTCCCCAGTGCCAGAGGGCAGGGAGGGGTGGGAGATCGGGAAGGAATTCCTGGCTGGCACAGAGCAGCTGTGGGTGCCCCATCCCTGGCAGTGTCCGAGGCCGGGCTGGAGCCCCCGGGACGGGGGAAGGTGTCGGTGTCCGGCTGTCCCTGGACGGTCCCTCTGTCCGTCCCCGGGTCCCGACCGGGATCAGCCCGGGGCGGGGGGAGGGGAACAGGGAGCGCCCGCCGGACACTGCCGCCCCCTGGCGGACACGGACACACGGACACGGACACGGGAATGGACACACGGACACGGACACACGGACACACGGACACACGGACACGGACACGGGAATGGACACACGGACACGGGAATGGACACACGGACACGGGAATGGACACACGGACACATGGACACGGGAACGGACACACGGACACGGGAATGGACACACGGACACGGGAACGGACACACGGACACAGGAATGGGGACATGGGAATGGACACACAGACATGGACACATGGACACAGACATGAACACAGACACACGGACACGGACATGGACACGGACACACGGATACGGTCACAAACACGGTCACAGTCACAGACACGGTCATGGCCTGGCCGTGCCTCGCAGCCCCTTCCCACGGAGCCAGAGCAGGAGTTCAGGCCTGTCCCTGGCAGACCCGAACAGCCCGGGGGGTGCAGGGGTCCCTCCCTGTCCCCCCATCGCTCCTGCTGTGTCACCCCTCCCCTGACATCCCGAATAAAGAGACTCACGGACCCCCTGAGCCGCAGTTCCCCATCCCAACTCAGCTGTCACTATTTCCTTCCACTGAAATCTGGCAGCGAACCAAGAGAGGGAAGAAACAAACCTGCTGTAATTAATGTTCTTGCTGTTCAAATATTTATATAAAGCAAGATAGAGCCGTATGCCTCCGCTGTCTCTTGGATCTGTCCAACCTCCCCAGCTCTGCAGATGGGAACAACTCGAATTGCTTACACAGGGATGCTGGTGGCTCAGCACAGCCTCAGAAAGACCTTCCACTGACCCCCTGGCACAAACAGAAAGGGAAAAGGACTCTTTGTGATGGGAGGACTTGTGGATATTGTTTTCCCGGGCATGGGTTTGGGCACAAATGGAAACAGGAGCTTCAGTGTCTTACATCATAAATGGCACTAGTTCAGGCAATTCCCAGGGAATTGGAGCCTGGACACCCCCTGTGCTCATCCCCGTGGCTGAAATCATCAAAACTCAGATGCTGCAACAATTTACAGGAGATTTTGGAGCCTGTGACTAATTCCCCTTGTTCCAATATAATCACTTCTGTTACAACAGCGATGAATTCCCAACCCCTCGATGGCTCCAGAGGTTCCCGCCAGTTCACACTAATTTCAGCTCATTTCCCTTTATAATTTTCCCTCCTGTTTTTGCTGCAGAGGTGGGAACGACTCTGAGCCCTTCAGGTGAGCTGCCAAAACAACATGATGCAACAGCATCCCCTGCTCCCACCTGCTCCCCCCGGAGCAGCTCATTTACTGATGAGCTCCTGGGAAGAGCCTTAACGACAGGATGTGCAACACATCCGTAAAAATTGCATCAACTGCCGCTCTGAGGAGTTGTGAACTTTGCCTGGATCTGCCATTCAACCCACGTCTGCCAAAGAACACGAGAGCTCACCCTCACCCAGCTCTGCTATGGAAATGTTTCATTAATTGTATCACTGCTGCGAAAATGATCCATGTCTTGTGAAAGGCTTTTCCTCCTGGCACTGATACCCGTGACCACACTGGTCGTGCTGCTTCTGCTTGTCCTTCCCAGCCGGAGCTGTGGGAGCACTGCTGGCCCCTGTCCCAGCACCTGCAGGGCCACTCACAGAGCTCCAGATGTTGCCCCAAGCTCCACTCACAGCATTGCATCCCCGAGGCTCCTTGGACTGAATTCTGGCTGTATTGATCACTCTCCCAAGCTGAAGTCAGCAAAGGAACCAATGCCAGTGTTTATTTCCCCTCCTCAGCACTTGTGTGGTGCTTGCCACCATTTATCTGTGAAAAGCCCGGGGCAGCCTGAGCAGCTCAGGAAAGTTCACCAGGGATTGTTCTCACCCCAAACCAAACCCCACTTCACAGAGCACCAAGCGCTGCCACAACCAGCTGTACAGACCTGATGTCACGGCCACTCCGGTCACTGGACGGGCATTACAGAGGTGTCAGGTGCCCTTTGGTTGCCAGGATGTAACAAGAGCCTTTTACTTCCACTTTATTGATGGGGGAAAATGGAAGCTGAGGAAGCCAGAGCTGGGCACAGAGAGCAGCTGCCCTGGACTCGTGCCCTTCAGACCACAGGGCAAACGTTTGCCGACAGCCAGCCAACAGCAGTGACCGGGGAGGGGAGGGATTTCATTTCCACAGTCCCCCCTTTCCTACAGGAACACAATCCCTGCCCAGGCTGTCATTCCCCACACCAGCCACCTCCTGCAGGGAAGTTCCGAAGGACACGAGCCCCAGGAGGGTGAGGACACCTTTCCATGAGGGATGAGGGCACCCTGCTGCAGTGGTGTCTGCTGGTGCTGGGACACTCCCATGGCTCCCCCCCAGGAGTTGTGTAAGTGGGAGGGGAGCACTGATCGCCGCATGGGATCCCTGGCAGCGCCTCAAACTGAGGAGCAAAGAGGAAAAAAAACAACCAATGGAAAAGTTTTCATTTCCTTGTGTGCTACCAGGCAAGCTGCTGACCTCACAATGACCAGCTCGCTGAGCAACTCGCCAGGCTCCCCCAGCCCACCTCCCTCCCTCCCTCCTCTCCATCCTTGGGGAACACCAAGTGCTCCGTGGTCCCTTCTGCCCAGGTGCCCCAGAGATGCCCCACGAGGAGACGGGGCTCAAGACTCCCTGCTCACACAGGAATTTGGGCAAGGGGCTCGCTGAGCCCCTGATCTCATCTGATGCAAGTCTACCTGTCCGTCCCAACTCTTCCACGGTGGGAAGAACTCCCATTCCTCCCTTTCTGCCTGGCTGGACTGAAATGCAAAGTGTGTTCCCTCAGCTTCTGCAGCAGCCACGGGGAAGGGCAGAGTTGTCTTTCCAACGACACCCAGTGCAGAGGAAAACAACCACAAGCAGTTGTTCCCCTGGCAGGGAGGAGGTGGTGACCAGGGCTGGAACAATCTGCCCATGGCACAGACTTTGTTCCCACTCCCATTCCGGCTCGGAGGGGAGGCAGCCAGCACAAAACAAACCCAAACAAACCAAACCCTAAAGAAACAAGGGAGCTGCTCTCGCGCTTGCAGTGACTGCTGAAAGAGCATCTCCCACTCCCCCGAAACGCTGGAAATAGGGAAACAGAGAACCTGATTGACCAGACTTCTGCAAAGTACTCTATGCAAAATCTCCAGTTCAATAATTTATAAGACCCTTCGGAAGAACAAATTGGCATGAAAAATGCACACACTGGACAAAACCTTTGAAGTCTGACGTCCCAACCACCCAAAGGTCTGTTTTATTAACCTGCTGCCAATTGTGAGTGCCACACGCACTGTGTGAGGCTTCAGACTGGCACCACAGGAGTTAAAAAAAAAAGCAAAAAGCAAAAAAAGCAAAGGCCGAGCAGGGCCTCGACGTGTGTGTGTGCAGAGCGAGGAAAGCCAGCAGAGGGCAGGGAAATGCCGCAGGAATTCACAGACAAGGCAGGGACGGTGCAATAAACTGCATTTCCTTCCTTTCCCGACACTGTTTGCAGCTCAGAGCCTCAGTTAAACCACAAGTCTCCCCACCACAAGTGCCCGTCCTGAGCCAGCTCCTGTCCTGGTGCCAAAGCTCTCCCAGACCCAGACCTGGGACAGCACAGGGGCTGGGATCTGCCCAGGATGAGCTCAGCCTTCTGGTTTTCAGTAGTCAGGACATTATTCTGCACGCGTCCTTTGCTCTTCCCACTTCTGACTACGACAGTGGGACAAGGACCCTGTGACTGGGAAAGACAGGAACGTTTTCCCTGTAAGAACCTCCCTATTGGAACTCAGAAGTGTTTTTTCAGAGGGACTGGGACAGGTCAAGCACACAGGTTGTCAGTGCTGCTTAAAGGAAAAGAATCATCTCCCATGCCTTGAGCACACAGAGGCTTTGGTTGCAGCGGATTTGGGGGGTTTCTGTTAAGCACAGGAGGGACAGCCACCACTCCACCCACTGCCCAGGTCCTGCACAGCTCAAGCCCAGGAAACTTCAGGGGTCACAGTTAATCAGCAGCTCCTGCTGGGGCACATCTCAAACGCAGAGCTGATACAAAGTCTGACATCATCTCACTGAAGGGTTTTTAAGCACCCAGAGAGAGTTGAATCCATTAGAATGCTTCCTCACAAACCTTGTTCTTACTGGCACTCCCCGTGCTCGAGATCAGCCCATGAAACAAAGAGGCCAAACCTAACCTCCACCATCACCAACTCTCAGGGCAGCCTGTGCATTGCTGACACACACAAAGGACAACTCTTTTCCCCTCACTTCAGGTGTCCTTTCAAAACCCAGCTGCAGCCTAAAACAATCAGCGCCACAGAATTTCAGGAAGGCAGCACACCCATCCTCCCCGGGGTGGAAAGGAGTGACAGACCACCAGGGCACAGAACAGAAAGCCAGAACCACTGGGGATGAGAGCTGTGAGTGACACAGGGTCTGCCTGCTCGTTATTCCCTCACCACGGTGCCCTCTTACCCCGTGCAGAGTTTCCTGCAGGTGCCACTGAGAAGCACCGACTGAAACACCCAGGTTAGACATGCAAGGATTAATATTTATATGTCTGAAGCAGAACCACGCTCTGAACACCAGCAAAACAAGCTCCTGCACGCAGGTTTTCGTGTCAACAAGGGGCCTGGAGAGGCACCCAGGGCTCAGGAAGTCACTGAGGCTCTTTGATGTGGCTCTGCACGAGAAGCAACGAGCTCAGCTCCTCAGCAGAGCCAATTAGGCCAACAAAGGACCTCTTTAGTTTAGCAATGCTGCTTCCAGGGCTCAAGACACTCCACGTGAAAGGCTGGATGTTTGGGGCCAGAGTTCACCAAGCAGAAGCAGAACTGCTTAGCAAAGTTTCCTGTAGGTTCCCCAGCAGCCTGAAGCAAGACAGGACATTCAGCTCGACGCCACTGTCAGGTTTCACAATTTCCTTCAGGATCTCTGAGCTGCACCCGGCTGTTCCCCCAGAAACCAGGGAAAGGAGTCAGCACTCACCTGCCCTCACTGTCCAGAAACACGGAGCTGCTGCTCTTCCCGAGGGCTTCGCTGATGGGAGAGAGGCAGAAGGGGGAGGAGAAGGCGTCCGAGTCCGAGTCAAACGTGCTGTCCCTGCTCACGTCGTCGGCAGACAGCTCCAAGGAGCCCTCGTCCTCCCGGCAGTCCAGCCCTTCCTCCGTGCCCTCCGACCTGTTGTGCTCCTCCTGGGAGCTGCGCGTGGACAGGGTCCCCGAGTCGCTGCGGGGCGGCTGCGGGGACCGGCGGGGACCCTGCTGGGACAGCCTGTCCCCCTCCGAGGAGGGGGGGCTGCTGTGGGGCCCGTCGTCCCCCCTGGGGGTGCCCCTGTGCTCCGGGGGGGAGGCCAGGCCCGAGCCCTGAGCGTGGCGGCCGCGTTTGCGGGGGGCCTTGCGGACGGGGGAGCTCTCGGGGGTGACGTAGCGCAGGGCCTCCTCATCCTGCCGCTGGATGCGGGAGTTGGGCACCCAGGCCAGGATCAGCGTGGTGCCCAGCAGCTCGTCCTTCTCCATGTACAGGCACAGGTAGCCTGGGAGAGAGCAGAGGAGGGAGCAGTCGGGACATGGATTTGTTCCCAGGGAACTGCAGCACCTTCCCCGTCCCCCCATCCCTGGAAGTGCTCGAGGCCGGTTGTTCCCGACCATGGCAGGGGAGCAGAATGAGATGATCTTTAAGGTTCATCACAGCTCAAACCTTCCTGGGGACTCCCCCCAGGCAAAACAAGCCCTTTCATTTACCAGGACAGAGTTCTGCCCAGTGAATCGTGGAGTGCTCGGCATTATTCAGTATTTCCAAATCATTTCCAGTCTGCACATGGGATTTGAACAGCCTGAATTCCCTCTGGCCATGCAAACACTTGGCCTTCCTGGGTGGATTACTGATCAAGAGTTAATTTTGAAACATGGTGCCACGTGTAAAACTTCTGCTGTTTCCCAGTTAAACAGTTTCAAGTGCCAGCTGAACACTGATTTCTCAAGAATATTTATCTCAGTGCAGCTAATGGGCTACAATTTCCACGGAAAGCCAATGGAAAATGTCACCCACACAAAAAGGGAAGCAAGGGTCAACATTCACAGAATAATTCATTTCGTGAAGCTGAGCCAGGAGCCACAGCTCTTTGATGAGAAGATGAAAGAGGGCAGGAACAGATGAGAATAAAAGGACAAAGCAGGATTTATATTCATCTACTCCAGTGGATGTGGCCACAACCAGGTTTTCTTGCTCTTCCCTTTACCAGTGGCTGCTGAGGCCACTCCAGCAATGAGCTGCAAGAGGACACTCAGATCTCCTGAGCAATTCAGATTTGAATGAGCAACACAAATTACCGTCCTCAAATGACAACTGTCCATCCTCCAGCGGCACAAAAGGACTCGCTAAACCAGGCAAATCCACGCTGCACCAGAAGGGAAAGGAGAGATCAACTTTCCTACTAGAAGAGCTGATGGATCAGCTCGTGGATGGCTTTCCTTATCTTCCACAAGACTGCCTCGCCCTGAGCTCCACTGGCACCCCTCCAACCTTCAGAGCCCGAGGTGCAGAAATTTGATAGAAACACCCCCCAGGAGAGAGAAAAAGAGCAAACAGCGCCTGCAACACGGCCCCCACCTGGATGGTGCTCCCCCATGCCTTGCAGCAGCTCCGGGGGGTGCACACAGACATTGTTCTTGGAGTAGATGATCTCCCCATCGAGCAGGGAGGAGGAGCCGCCGCCGCCCGCGGGGTTCAGGGTCAGGAGGTCGGAGGCTCTGGAAGAGGCACGTCGGAGGAGTCGCCCCAGAGACATCGCCAGGAGAGTGTTTCCATTATCTGTCAGCTCGAGTCAGGAGCCCAGTCCAGAAGATCTGCCAAGAAAGGGGGAAAGAAATTGTGTTATAACCAATTTAACAACAGCACTGTCTGAAGGGCCACCCACCGGCTGAGGGTGAGGCTCCTGTCAACGCCGCAGCAACCCACAAGGGTCACCCAGGCTCTACACCAGGGAAACTCGACGTGTTCCTCGAGTGAATCTCTCCCAGAAAACCCCACAGAGATCCCAGCGCCCCTCAGCACCCAGCGGGGTCCCCACTGCCAACCCCAGCTGGGCAGCACCAGAGCCACGGCAGCTCCTGCTCTGCCAAGAGAACACGAGGGCAGGAAACACCTGCCTTTGTTGCTTTGTGCTCCTGTGGCCCAGCTGGCTGTGAACAGGGCGCTGTGACCCAGCACAGCCCACACTCTGGGGCAGAGATCAGCTCGGGGTGTTCCTCACACCACGGGCTGCACAACCAGAGCCAGGGAGAACAAACAAAGGAGATAACCCTGAGCTGGACTATTGGGGCATCTTCTGAGGAAACACCTAAGGGCCTAAATCATCATCAGGCATTAAACGGCTCGATTTCCTTGATCTGGTTTTGGTGGTATCTCCAGCCAGCCGAGGTGGGGAGGCACACAAAGAGCAAACAGGAGCCAGCGTTTCTCCAAGGGCAGAGTGAGGGCTGCAGGGAAGGAAAACTGTCCTGATTCTGACAGATTGGGACATAGAGAGGATTGCAAAGATGCTGCCAAGCCGCTGACAGAGCCTTCATTAAAGGACAAACTATTGGTTTAACTGGCAATCCCCACATGTGTCAGCTCGAATGGCAGCTCGGTGTTCTGTGTTTCATTCCTGGCTGGGACTCGATGGAGAAGCCTCAGCCCTGCTCTGCACCAGCAGGTGCTCAGGATGAGAGAATTACTTTGCAAGTCCTGCACACTCCTGTCTCCCTCCAGCACCGAACACAACATGTGTCCTCATGCCTGGGCCCCAAAACCAAACACCAGAGGAGCTCTTGGCTCGTCCCTGTCATGAGGGAGCTGTTCCCACCCAGGGCAGGAGGTGAGAAGCCCGTGTGATGTCCTGCTGCAGGTGCCCTCAGGAAGGCAGGAGGAGCCAACAGAGGCACCATTTAATGAGCCTTTGCCTGGCACAGAAAGAACAAAGCAGAGCACAAAGATCAAAAGCTGCTCCCTGGAAAGCCAGAGGAATTTAAAGGGAAATAAATATGACTTTGATCCTGCAGAACACCTGTTACTTCAGCACTGCCTGGACGTGCAGGTGGATGGTGCTCCAGGTAACCGAGCTGGGAGGAAGACACAAAAAAAAAAAGCCAAAGAGTGAAGAATGCAGTGTCCTGCCAGCTCAGAAATGTAGTGTGTTGGACACCAGAGACCAGAAACACACTGGGATCTATAAATATCACCAGCAAACTCAATGAATCCTCTCCCCACTGCTGCAGGCCAGGGAATTCTCTACAGCTTTGGGATGCAAGTCACCGGACAGTTTCAGGGACGAGAGTGATGTGGGCCTTGGAAAGAGATTGACAAGGGAAGATAAAAGTGAGGGAAATGTATTAAAAGTCTTCACATGAGGGAACTGTCACTGCCCAAGAAAGGAAGAGCTGCTGCTGGAGGGCAGGAGAAGCTGTGAGGCAGCTGAGCTGTGGCAAGGAATATCTAGTTTTGTCACTGCAGTAGCAGGAACAATGGTGCACAAAAATAGGGCAACCTCGAGGGGGCATTTCCACTGCTGGAGGCCTCAAAGGCTGAGGAAACAGACACACAGCTGGTCCCAGCAAGGACCAGTGATGGACTGGACCTCTGAAGGTAAACCTCTGGTTTACTGGTACAAGCCTGGAAGTCTCTGAAACTCACCCTGGGATCGTGCACCTCCTTCCCAAAAGACAGGAGCTCACACACAACACAAACCAGCAAACAACAAAGAGGCCAAAACAGGCAAACAGGGTTTGCTCTGCCCTCAGCCCTCTCCTGTGTGGGGTAACACTGGGGAGTGGCAGGTACTGCTGCTGCCTCCCGTCAGGAAATCGGCACCATTCAAAAAAGCCCCCATTTTTCACATGAATTTTGTATTCACCCACTGATCCGGAGGGATTCTTCCCAGTGTGGCAGAGCTCTCCAGACGCTGGAGTGCTGAGTTAGCTGATAAGCTCCTGTGAGTGCCAATATTTATTAAGCACACACACATTTTCTTCTCCCACACATCAACTGTTGCCACTAAAATCCTTCTCTGCAGCTCCCCAGTCTGTTCACGCAGCCCTGGCTGCTCTCCCAGCACTTCTCAGCTACATGAGTGAAGAAGTGCCGGGGAGCCAACTCCCGAAATCCCCCCAGGAGCCTCTTCCCCAGAGCCTGGCCAGTTCCAGCCAGCAGCATTCTGGAGCTGGCTGCTCCCCTCCCATCCTCACAAACCCATCCCCAGAGCCCTGCCTGCCTTGGCAGGTCACACCTCACCTTGGCACACGCTGCTGCGCCAAATGCTGCATCCTGGCACGGGCTGGCACAGTCCAGCTGGGTGCTGTGGGAGCACCGAGGCTCCTCTCACAAACGAACCCGACCCGGAGGGGTGTCCAGCAGCCCACAGGTGCCCTGGGCTCTGCCCCACGGGGCACATTTGCTGTGCAAGGCTCTGCAAGAGTCTTTACAGGCAGCAGAAGCCGAGCTCCAGGGCTCTGGAAGTGAAACCTGAGACCTGGGCACGGTGGAGAAACACGAGCTGTCAGACAGCAGCACCACATTTAGTCATGAAACGTCTTTGGTGAGGAAAACACAGCAGGACCTCTTTTGGGTTTGCACCAATAACTGAATGTTACATATTTAAGGAGTGCAGAGTCGCTGTTGGGGGGGGTCAGACACTGCACAGGTTCCTGTGTCTTTCCCCCCTTGGGAAAAGCAAAGGCCAGGCCTGGAGCTCTCTGGGATGGCAGATGGGGACAGGACTGGCCTGGAGTCAGGACCGGCAGCTTCCTTCCAACCCTCAGAGTAGATTTTCTGTGCCACTCTCAGCTGGTCACTCACTTGGTCTCTGCTACTCCACAGATACACGAGAGCCCTTGTAGGACCTTCCCTTTGCATTGCAATACATAAACATCGGGGAATAATAAAACAGATAAAAAAAGCTTTCCAAACTCCTCACTATTCCCTGGAGCCAGTCAAGAGGCAAATCAAGGAAAAGCATCTCCCACAGGGAGCCACGCTGAAGTCATCCCATCCCACCGGGAGGATTATGTAGGTCACCAAAAAGTCTGTGAGCGCTGCCCTGGCAGAGCAGCAGCAGCTCACGGAGCACAGAGCAAAGGAACACAACCAAAACACAACCAAAATCCCCACAGCCACAGCTCCAAGTGCCTCACCGGGATGGGGTTTGCTCGGACACAGAGA
Organism: Pitta sordida; assembly: GCA_013390025.1. Classification (NCBI taxonomy): domain Eukaryota; kingdom Metazoa; phylum Chordata; class Aves; order Passeriformes; family Pittidae; genus Pitta; species Pitta sordida. The sequence goes on from WEKX01024832.1 coordinate 103,099, forward strand.
AGGGCAGCGCTGACTCCTGAACTTTTGTGACTCAGAAATGGAACGCGAATGCTCCAGCAGAGCCTGCTGCTGCTCCCGGCCACACCTGCTCAGGCACCAGAGAGCAAACAAAACACACACAAAAAGGCAAACAAAATCCTCCCCCCCCAACCCCCCTGCAGCAGCGACAGGCTGCGTGTGCCACATGTCCCTCCCGGAACCAGCACCTTTGGATCTCGCGGAGCCTGGAGGGCGCTGACAGGGCTCCGCTCCGGAACACCAACAGCGCCAGAGCCCCGGGAGCCCGGACCCACTGCTGGGTACATGAACTGACTGAGACAGGGACCCAAAAGTCTCTCTGGACAGGACAGCCGCCAGCCCGTGTGTCTCTGATGTGTCCCGGGGTGAGTGTCCCCCTCTGCCACCCGCCACTCCGGGGGTTCGAGTCCCCCCGGGGGATGGTGCCGTTCAAGGGTCGGGCTCGGTGACCCTGGTGGGTCCCTCCCAGCTCAGGATATTCTGTGATTCTGTGATTCTGTGATTTCTGCTCCTATTCCGAGCGGCGACCGAGCACAAAACGCCTCCGGCAAGGGGAGCCCCGCACGGACGGACGGACGGAGGGAGCAGAGGCAGCACCGGAGTTATTTTAGCGAGTGCCAGCAGCACGGCGAGCAATAAATACCTCAATACATCAATAAATACACCAC
>WEKX01024832.1:103819-124600 GCA_013390025.1 Pitta sordida
GAGGGGGATGGTGCGGCCCGGGCTCCCCCTCCCTCCATGTCCCCCCCCCTCCGCGGGTGGCGGTGGTGCGGTCCGGGCGGTCACGTGATGGGGGGTGACGCGTTGCCTGGAAACGGGAACATGGCGGAGACGCCGCGGGTGAGTCGGGAACGGGACCGGCACCGGCACCCAGGCACCGCCCGCTTGGCCATTCCATCACAGTCCGGTACCCACTGCCCGCTCCACCGCAGCCCGGTCCCGCCCGGTCCGTCCTGTCCCCGTCCTGCAGCCCGGGACTGCCCGTCACGACCCTTCCACTGCCGCCCAGGCCCGTCCGGTACCTCCCGGCCCGGCCTCCCCGGTCCCGTGTCCCCGTCCCTGTCCCGGTGCTCACGGTTTGTGTGTCTCACTCAGTTCTTTGGTTATTTCCGCTGATCCTCCTGTCGGTCCAAGCAGATTTGTGGGGGTGAATACGTAGATGGAAAAGCTGTTTGGGGTGATGGATTTTATGTTTCAGGACAAATCTCCGGAGGCTTTCCCGGGCCATGCAGAAGGTGACAGGTGTCCTCCTGGCCAGGGTGACACGGAGCAGGCACGGCCACCCGACACCTGCACAGAGCCAGGTACCCACAGAGACCAGCTCTCGCCCACAGCTCCTGGGCTTCNTGCGTGTGCCACATGTCCCTCCCGGAACCAGCACCTTTGGATCTCGCGGAGCCTGGAGGGCGCTGACAGGGCTCCGCTCCGGAACACCAACAGCGCCAGAGCCCCGGGAGCCCGGACCCACTGCTGGGTACATGAACTGACTGAGACAGGGACCCAAAAGTCTCTCTGGACAGGACAGCCGCCAGCCCGTGTGTCTCTGATGTGTCCCGGGGTGAGTGTCCCCCTCTGCCACCCGCCACTCCGGGGGTTCGAGTCCCCCCGGGGGATGGTGCCGTTCAAGGGTCGGGCTCGGTGACCCTGGTGGGTCCCTCCCAGCTCAGGATATTCTGTGATTCTGTGATTCTGTGATTTCTGCTCCTATTCCGAGCGGCGACCGAGCACAAAACGCCTCCGGCAAGGGGAGCCCCGCACGGACGGACGGACGGAGGGAGCAGAGGCAGCACCGGCGTTATTTCACCGAGTGCCAGCAGCAGAGCGAGCAACAAATACCTCAATACATCAATAAATACACCACCCCACGGCTCAACCCCCCGCCGGGACCCCCATCCGCCCCCGCCGGTAACGGAGCCCCGGGACTTACCAGCGGCGGGTCCGACCCCGGGGAACAGCCGCTCCCCGGCACCGGCCGATGGCTCAGGGTCCACAACTGCTCAGGGTCCCCGGGCAGCACCGGCGGGCAGGGCGGACAAAGACCGGCATCACCGGGGATGCCCCGCCCGGGGCTGGGCAGGGTGCCGGTGCCGGGACCGGGCGGTTCCCGGGGTGTCACACGGATCCCAGCCCCGTCCCCGCCCCCCCGCTGCCCCCGAGCCCNCGGTGGTGCGGTCCGGGCGGTCACGTGATGGGGGGTGACGCGTTGCCTGGAAACGGGAACATGGCGGAGACGCCGCGGGTGAGTCGGGACCGGCACCGGGAACGGCACCCAGGCACCGCCCGCTTGGCCATTCCATCACAGTCCGGTACCCACTGCCCGCTCCACCGCAGCCCGGTCCCGCCCGGTCCGTCCTGTCCCCGTCCTGCAGCCCGGGACTGCCCGTCACGACCCTTCCACTGCCGCCCAGGCCCGTCCGGTACCTCCCGGCCCGGCCTCCCCGGTCCCGTGTCCCCGTCCCTGTCCCGGTGCTCACGGTTTGTGTGTCTCACTCAGTTCTTTGGTTATTTCCGCTGATCCTCCTGTCGGTCCAAGCAGATTTGTGGGGGTGAATACGTAGATGGAAAAGCTGTTTGGGGTGATGGATTTTATGTTTCAGGACAAATCTCCGGAGGCTTTCCCGGGCCATGCAGAAGGTGACAGGTGTCCTCCTGGCCAGGGTGACACGGAGCAGGCACGGCCACCCGACACCTGCACAGAGCCAGGTACCCACAGAGACCAGCTCTCGCCCACAGCTCCTGGGCTTCCCCTTGCCTGGTCGTTGTTTATCCAGCTGGAGACACAAAACAATGAAATCTAATCCTGTTATTTTATAATTTTCTTTTTTTTTTTTCCTGGGGTCCAGGGAACATGGGAGACCCCATTTCCTCCCGCTCAGATCCACCCTCTGAGCAGGTTCCTGAGCTCCCTGCAGAGGATGATGACCAAAGCTGGGGAAAAGAACTGCAGCAGCATGGATCTGAAGAACCTGAAATAAGTGGAAGTAATGAAGAAACAGAAAAAGAAACAGAACTGGTGGTCTTGGACCCAGAACATGTAAGAAGTCCTGAAATCTCGTTGTTCTTTTTTGCAGACTTGGTGGGGTTTTGTCTGACACGTGCGAGGTGAGCTCAGCTCTTTGCTGAGGGCACCTTTGACAATCACTTGTGCCAAAGTCTTGGGCCCTGCCCGAGTCACTCCCTCGATACCAACCCCAGGGCTGCGGGTTGACAGCTGAGCAGTGAAGCTGCTCTCCAGTGCCCCTGCAAGAGGAGCTGAGGGAGCAGGGGGCTCTCACTGGTCACCTTTTGACCTCAGCAACTACCCCCGTGTAACATCTCTCACTTGTGAGTTTGGGTAAAATAACCCAAGTGTCTGTGACAGAGATAAGACGTTTGATTTAATGGGAGGAGTAGCTGTGAGGCTTTTTCATAATTTCCATGAGCGTGTTTAAGTTTCTCAATGCCATCCCTCCTTCCAGCCCCTGATGAGCAGATTCCAGGCTGCCCTGAAGAATTACCTCACCAGGCAGCTGGAACAAGCCAACCTCGAGCTTCAGGACCTGGTACACGGCCCCTCCTGTGCCTGCCCACACCCCCTCCCGCCCCAGCTGCCGTGGGACAGCTCTGTCTCCTCTTGTGTGCGCAGAGGGCAGCGAGCAAGGGCAGCAGAGCGCAGAGAGAAGAGCTGGGGCTGGTGCTGTACGGGGCGCAGCAGCGGCTGGCCCAGCTGCAGCTGGAGCTGGAGAGGAGCCACAATCGCCATTCCCGGGCGGCCGCGGCCCGGCAGCGGCTGGAGGAGGAGCTGCGGGGCCTCAGGGATGCGCACCAGGAGATGTGTCACACGGCGGAGGATGAGCGCAGGAAAGGTGCCTGAGGCAGTCCCGCCGATGTCTCCCGATTTAGGGGTGTGTGGGGAGGTGCACTGGAATTTGAGTGAACCGTTGGATTGATAAATGAAGTTAATCAGGAGTAGTGCACTCGTTGAAAAGTTTCAGGGGTGCTCCTGGAATTCTCTGTGCAGAGAATCAAGGAATTGCTCACCCGAATTTTTAGCTTTGCTGGTGAGGCTGATGTGGGTTGTGTTGGGTAGGGCTGATTTAGCTGGGATGTGAGAGGTTTTGCTTTGAGAGCTTCTGCATTTCTTTCCATTTTATCGCTGTTTAAGGTGCATCCTCCAGACAAACTTCTGTGTAACTGTTCTCCCTCCTGCCACCCCCAGTTTCTGCAACACAGACCCAGGTTGAAAACCTGGCCTTGCAGCTCTTCTGTGTGCAGAACATGGACCAGGACATGCATCACAAGATTCTGGTGATGAAGCAGTCCTCAAAGAAAGCTGAGGCAGAGAAGATCCAGGCTGAGGTGGAAAAGAAAAAGCAGGTACCGAGTGAAACTGTCTTCTTTGAAATAAATAAGTGCGGGTGACAGCAGTGAGTCCTGGGGCACGTGTTGCCTTGTCAGAGGGAAGGTGGAGGGATGGAATCCTGGAAGATGCATGGGGATATTTTTCCCAAATACCCTGAAAAAACCCCAACCCAGAGGGGAAGAGCTCCTGCCTCCTCCCAGAGAGCTGCCCAGAGGGTCTGGCAAGCCTCGGGACAGTAAATCACACCTCAGTCAAACAAGGCAGGAGTAGATTTAGCGAAGAAATATCGTGTGTCCGGGTCTCGGGAATTACTCTGAGCCACAGCGGATTTCCCGGTGGGAATGAGAGGAGCTGGTCGGTGCTGGAGCTCCCTCTGCTGCCTTCCAGGACACAGGCTGGGTATTTCCAGCGCGGAATTCCACGCCAGCCGTTGGAATGGGATGGATGTAAGAGCGTTTCAACAAAGAATATTTCAAATACACATTATTAAGATTCCCAGCAGCTTTAGAGGTGGCAGGGTGTAATCCATGCCCGCAGGAGGGAATGCTCCTTCAGAGCTGAGCTATCAATTCACTGCTGCAACTGGAACAATAAACAGTCGTCAGAGGTTTCATTCTCTTGCAAAGTGTCCCTGCTGCAGTCTGGAGTTGGGAAACTTTCAGTAGGAATCAAACCTAATCCCGTTGCCAATTTCATTCATTTCCTAGGCAATGTTCTTCTTGTAGGACACAGCTGGTTAAAGCTGAGGGCACATCACTCACCCTGAACTGTCTCTGCCTCTGCAGGACTTTCTCGTGGAGCAGTTAACGAGGAGAGTCTTTGAGCTCCAAGAACAAATTGCTCTGTTGGAGGCTCAGCTCGTGGCCCAGGCACAGGACACCAGAGTGACCCGGCAGGCAGTCACTGAGGTAGGAGGGGGGGTTCCCTTCTGGGTCACATTTCCCTCTGGCAGGACTGACCCCTTTGGCCTGCACTCACGTGGTGTGTACAGTGTGGGCCACAGTTCCATGTTTTGTTCCTGTTTGGAGGAATTAAGATTGTTTTCCTTTTCCTTCGTCCTTAAGAATTGCCTGTAAATCACTTCCTCCTCCCTTTCTCAGCAGTTTTTCTTGCAGGCCTGTGCCCTCTGCTCTGCTCTGACAATGAACCAGCCACAGCACTTGAAGCTGTTCCTGCTCAGCATATTATGAACAGGGGCAAAAACCAACTTGCACTGTGACATGGATTTGGTTTTCCAGCACAGCGCAGACTCATGTGCCTGCCCACTCTCTGTCCCCCAGGCTGGCCTGGAGGTCCAGGCTATCAACATGGAGAAGAAGAGGCTGATAAACCACTGGAACAGCAGCTTGGCTGGGGTGAAGCAGAGGGACGAGGCCTATGTGACCACTCAGGAGCTGCTGAGGTGAGCTGGGATGATCTGGGCAGGCTCAGCCCCGTGGATGCCACACAGAACAACCTTCCTGCCATAAAACATGTCATAAAGTTAAAGGCTAAGAGGCACAGCTCTTTGTTGCTGTTTCCTTTATACAAAACACCCTCAGGATGTGGGGGGTTCTTAAAGCTGGTCAGAGTTTTTCTGTTTTGTTCCTTTAAAAGTCCCCTCAGCTTTGCAACACCTCTCAGTCTATAGAACTGGGTGTCTCTCACTCTCAGGGTTTTGTGAGACCTTTAGAAACCTTTGGGAAAACCTCCTTGTTGTGGCCAAAGGGAGGATGTATTTATTTGCTCTCAGCCTTAAAGCTGGATTGATTTTCTGAGAACAAACAAGCTGCTTTTCTACGGTGACATCCAGGTAGGAATAGGGGTGTGGGACAGCACTGAAAGAAAGAATCAATTGTCTTACATACATTTCCTTTTAAATCTTAGTGCCTCCATCCCTCTCCTGCTGGCTCTGCACTGTCACAGCAGCTCAGCCCTCACAAAGACCTTCCCTCCTTGGGCAGTTGGTGCTGCAATAACGTGTTTGAGAAGGGGAATTTGCAGGTGGCTGTTGAGCCCCAATCCCTGTGACAACATTCCATCCTCTTTTTCTCTCCAGCAACTACAGATGTGACCTCAAGTCCCTGGAAGGGGACATCCTTGGCTGTGGCAAGTCCATCACGAAGGAGGAGGAGAAGAATGAATTACTTGTCACCGTCCTGAGCCGGTGTCAGAACGATGCCAAGGTGACACAGCAGCGGATTGCCCAGTGCCTGCTGCAGCAGGAGGCCCTGAGGGTTCAAAGTGGCACCTACACTCGTGTTCTCCGGGAGACAGAGCAGGCCCTCAGCAGGACCAAGATGGTGAGGAGGGTCCCCGAAGGACAAAGTGTTTGAATTTAAAACCCTTTTCTCAAACAGTTGTAGTGATGCTCTCTCTGCCTCCCCACCTGCCAGGAGCAAGCTGCTCACCTGAGCGAGCTGCTGTCCATCAGGAGGGACACAGAGAGGGGGACACACGTCAAGGAGCAGCTGGAGAGGGAAATCCTGGCCAAGCTGCAGGACCAGATGATGTCCAGCAAAGCTGCAAAGCACTTCTCCCAGCTGGCTGAGAAACTTGGGAGGAGGAGAAGTGACCTGGTATGGCACGGCATGGCACCCTCTCCCTGGGGAGGGCAGGGAATAACTGCTCTCCAGGGGGATTGTCAGGGGGGTTGCTCTGGTTTCAGGGCTGCACTTGAGGGGCTGCTGAGCTGCTCTCCAGCCTGGTTCTGTGCGAGAGAGCTTGGCCAGACAAACCAAAAATGGGGCAGAATGGTGAATCCTGGGGGTATTTCCTATAAAGCATTAGCAGTACTTCTGTGCTGGAGAAAGGCAGTGGATGTGTGGTACTTGTGTACTCCACATGAAGTGACTTTCATCTCTATACTCCATCATGGAATGGGGTGCAGGCAGCTCTGCATTCCAAGGAACAGTCCAGGGAACAGTCCAAGCTGACCCTCAGCTCTTTAAGGCATGATAAGTTAATTTTTCTGAGAGTGCACAGCTGATATAGTAAAACCAGGGCAGTTGCCAGAAGGGATGGGCAAAGTCTCCTAAAGTTTTGGGACATTTTTAGGCTCCTTCCTGCTTTCCAACAGCTGTATGGCAGCTGTTTATTGTTATTATTAATTATTGTATTACCTGTCAATTGAAGGAGAAACAGAGAGGGTAAGTAGGTTACAGCTTATAGAGCAGACCTGGGAGTAGAATCTCAATCCCCTGGTTCCTGTGCTGGGGTAAGTGGCATCACAACTCACCAGGTGCCTGTTGGTGACCAGGATCTGTGTTTTCTCTCTCCATGTTTCCAGGAGCTGCATTTTTACAAGGTTGAGAACGACGTGGCCCAGGTTATCCTGAATGCAACTAACACCAGCTGCAGGCTGCCATTCCTCCAAAAAACACTCCGTGAGGTGGACGAGGAGATCAAAAATATCAATGATCTGATCAGCTGCCAGGAAAGGGAGATTGAGAAGTACAGGATCCTGGCTGAGAAGAAAGGAGGGATCATGTGCATGTACAACAAGAAGCTGGAGCTGCTGCTTTCTCAGCAAGGGGTAGGAACTTCTGTGTTTCAGTCCCAGTTTTGATTTTATCCTTTGTGGTGCCCAGGGATATCCTGACAAATATAAGTATTGGGTAGTTCAGACTTTCAGGGTTTGTGATTTAACAGCTGCAGCAGCCAAGGCAGGTGTTTGTGTTCCTCAGACAGTTCTTGGTGCAGGTGAAGGGCATTGTGAAATCAGGGTGTGCCTGGCACAGATTCCTGCAGGGGGTTGTTTGCACCTGGTGAAAACGTCAGGTGCCATCAGCACTCTGGGAGTAAATAGGAGAGTTGGAAAGTCTGGAAACAGTGACCAGGGGAGAGAGGAGGAGGCAGAGCTATTTCAGATGGTTCCCAGATCTGTCCCTGGCACTGTTATGGGTACCCCTGTGCAAATGGACACCTTGGAATCTCCAGGTGCTGTGAGCCACCTCCAGCAGCTTCTGCCTGATTTATCCCAAACTTTGCCCCCCGTACAGGGGCAAGAATTGGGACCACTGGAAGTTGAGATCAACAGGCTGACCAAGGACATAGAAGAGTGCAGCTCTGAGGTGCTGGCACTGCAGAGGTACTGGCTCGGGGAGCAGAGGGAGCTGGTGAAGCTGACACGGGAGAGGGAGGAACAACTCTCGTCCCTGGATGTGCTGAAGAGACAGATCACGGTCATGCAGCAGAGGAAAGCACGCATGGAAAGTGAGCCAGTCCCTGAAATGTTCATCCAGGGGTGGAGGAATAGGGGACCTGCCCCAAAAGGTGCTCCTGGGGATGTGTGAGCAGGAGTGCCAACAGCTCTGGCACTCTGGGCACATGGATTGGTCCTGCTGTCCCCACACACTCAGAGCCCGGGTGACAGTGTCACCTGTCACGCTTGTTAAAGAAAGCTTGCAAGCAGTGGTAAATGTCCCCAGTAATGACAGAGTTTCCCTTGGCCAAAACCATCTTTTCCACAGGATTCTCCTTCAAAACCTTATTGGTTTTTGGGGCGTGTGGAAAAAGGCTTTGGCTGGATGTGCAGGGCATGGAGAGCTCTGAGCTCTGCCTGGGGTGTGGGCAGCCCTGAGAGCAGTTTGTCACACCCTGCCTGTGCCCAGCCCAGTGCTCAGAACAATTCTAAGGCTTTTTTTCCATTCACTCACAGATGAAATTCAGCAGGAGACGAAGGAGCAGAAGGACATTGAACGGCACATGAAGAACATGTCCACTGACTTGGTGAAGCTGAATGTGTTGATCAAGAAGAACAACAGCAGCTTCGAGGAGCTGCACCATGCCAACATCATCACAGAGAATGAGTTTGTGCACTCCCTCAAGGTACCAAGGCCTGGCAGCTTCTGTTTTCTGGAAAACCCTCTCAGCCTGACAGTGTTGTATTGTTTTGTGCTCCCCAAATCTAGGCAGCAGAGAAAGAGGCCATGGAGATGCAGGAGAGGTACAGCAAACTGAGTGAGGAGAAGGAAAGGCTTCTGAACAGCATCGTGGAAGCAGAGTAGGTACCAGGGAGTGCCACAGTCTTGTGTGTCTGTGTCCATGTTCCGGTTCTCCTCTGGTCACCAAACTGACCCAGCACCAGCAAATATGAGTCTGACCTTGCTGGAGAAGGAGAAAGGACTTCAATGAATGTTTGAAACCCTGAAAGGTGCTTTAGCTGACTCTGGAAGCAGAAGGAGCTGGGAGGATATTTGGTTTAACAATCCCTGTGTGTGAGCTGGATGTTACCACGGTCTGTATGGGAAGACCCAGCCAGTAACTCAGAGTGAGTTTGCTGTACTGGGCAGCAAATTGGTGTCCAGCAGTCCCTGCTAGTCTGGACAGCAGTCACCCCCCCAGTTTCTAAGCTGGGAAGGTTCCTGTACAGTCTCACTCCAATCTGTGCTGCCCTTTTCCATGTCCCACATGAAAGGTGCTGCTTTCCCTCTCCCTTTCTTCTCTGAAGGCACCAGATCCTGCTGTGGGAGAAGAAGATCCAGCTGGCACGAGAGATGAAAGAAGCCTTGGATCCTACATCAGAGCAAGGTGAAATCCAAACCATGACAGCAGAGATCCGTAGGATGCAGGTGAGGCACTGGGACAGGGGGCTGAGGAGGGGACACCACACACTGCACTGAGCTTTGGAGTGGCTGAAACATGAGGCAGGAGATGAGAAACAAACTGGAGAAGTGGCATCTCCGGTGCCCAGGGCGGGACACTTAACCCCCCCCAGCTTGACTGAACTGAGCACATCCAGCGTTCTACACATCCTGTGTTCCCTGTGCATTCCCTGTGCCAGGCTCAGCAGAGCCTGGGCACTCCCAAGGAGTTTATTTGAAGTGCAGGATATCTGCCACTCGATTCTGTGACCTTGATTTATGAGCAAAGAAATGTTGATTACTAAATACTGCATCACCTTAATCACTGGATAGGGAAGTGTTCCCTCTCCTGGCAAAGCAGCTCTTCCCCTGCATCCTCAGGATGCTTCTGCTCTTCTGCTGCTGCTCTTGCAAATGAGAATCCAGAGCAGCATTTTGAATATCACTGAGATGAGCTGATAATCCAGACCCACCCACAGCAGACCAGGTTTGGGTTTGGACCAAATCTGGCTCGCAGGCCCTCGCCTGTACCTGGTTTGTGTTGGTGGGATGTGCCACCCAGCGACTTCCCGCGGTGCTGTTGGCAAACACCCCGTGTTCTGTGCCTGGTTTGTGTCTTGGCACACGACAGGTCCGCTATGGGCAGCTGCTGAAGCAGCAGGAGAAGGTGGTTCGGGAGATGGAGGCGTCTGTTTCTCGCAGAGAGACGATTGCCCTGAGGGGAGAGGCTGAGAAGAGGCAGAGCCCCAGCAGCGACCTGCAGCGCAGGAAACAGCAGCTGAGGAGGAGCACCAGGGAAGCCCAGGAGGTGAGGGAGGGCTGCAGGAGCTCTCACAGCTGCTGCTCTGGGACTTGGGATCAGCACAAGCTGTCTGATCACAGCACAGAGTGTCTGTGCACAGCCCCTGCACAGGGGCAGGCCTTGGGAAGTCATTAAAAACACCCCAGCAAAGGAGTTCTGGGAGGATGGGGTGGAATGCAGCTGAACCGAAGAGCAGGAACCTGCTGTTTCCTTTTCTTCCCTTTACTAGAATGTGTTTAACTGCTACCAAACCATCCTGAAGCTGGAGGACACCCAAGAGTCACTCAGGGCCACGTTCTCAGAGAAGAAGAAGGAACTGTGCAGTCTCCAGGCCAAGGCTGACGACCTCGACGTGGACATGGAGTGTCTCCAGAATGAGAAACGATGGGTGAGTGCATCCACTCCCTCACAGCACCTGAGCCAACCAGAACCTGCTGCTCCTTCCTGCTGCCAGCTGTGCCCCAGCACCATCCTGAACTGGCTGTGCTCATGTTGAACTGCAGCCATGCTTTCCCTGGGCACATTCTGGGGGCTGGCAGTGACCCTGAGTCGATGCTGCAGCTGCACTTGGGGTGAGGCCACGCTCACCTGGACACATCAGCCTGAAGGATGTTGTATTGTGGAAATAACCTGGTGACAATGACACCCTTTGTGAGTGCCAGCTGGGTACTCACGGCCAGTCTGACACCTTGAAACCCCATCCTGGCAAAGGTTTCCTTGTATGTGTGGGAACTCCTCTGATTTGTGGAGTTCTGTGATGCTGGTACCCCTACACCTGTTCTGATGGGGAATTGTCCTTCCCTTGTCACCCGTGAGGGTCACAGCACCTGATACCAGGCACTCCATGGCTCCTCCCTGTGTGAGTCTTGCTGCCTTTCCCTTTCCCCTGTTGCTCTTTTCAGAACCTGTTGGAGCTTGTGGCCTACCAGACACACCAGAAGCATCTGCAGGCGCTGAGGGCAGGGCAGTACAGGGTGCTGAGCCGCTCTGAGGAGTCCTGCAGGACCCAGCAGGACAAACTGCGGGCTCAGCTCCACACCATCAACACCATCCTGCAGCGGATCCGGGACGAACATCCCCAGCACCGCAGGGCTCTCCAGTGGCTCAGTCAGTGGTTGGGCTCCAGGCTGGGGCCGCAGAGATAAAACACACCTTAACATCTCTCTTTGTTTTTCTACCGGCTGCAGGCTTTAAAAACTACTAAACATGTAACTATAGAAAAATAAACAGCTGTAGGCTATAATAATATTTATTTTGCGCGGTCTATATTTATTTACCATGTACCCTTGGGCTTGTTTTCCCTCTGTTTGTTTACGTTTCACTTTCGCCGCCTCCAGGCCCTTCCTGGGGCCCGCTCCGCCCCGGGAGGGACCGCGGGGACCCGCTCGGCTGCTGTCCCTGCCCGAGCTCCGGCTCCTGTCCCTGTCCCTGCCCGAGCCCCGGCTCCTGTCCCTGCCCCTGTCCCTGGCCGAGCTCCGGCAGCATCCCCCGGTGGCGCCGGGACGGCGGAAAGCGCCCGGGGCCGGTCCCTCCCCCGGTGACGCGGGTCCCGCCGCGCCGGAACGGGGAGCTCGGAACGNGACCTGGCGCTGGAGACCCCCGCCCGCCTGCGCTTCACGGTGAGCCCGGGGCATCCCTCCCCTCCGGGACATCCCTCCCTCTGGGACATCCATTCCTCCGGGACATCCCTCCCTCTGGGACATCCCTCCCCTCCGGGACATCCCTCCTCCGGGACGTACATCCCTCCCTCCGGGACATCCCTCCCTCCGGGACATCCCTCCCTCTGGGACATACCTCCCTCCGGGACGTGCATCCCTCCCTCCGGGACGTGCATCCCTCCCTCTGGGACGTGCATCCCTCCGGGACGTGCATCCCTCTGGGACATCCCTCCCTCCGGGATATCCATCCCTCTGGGACACCCGTCCGGGACATCCCTCTGGGACATCCATCCCTCTGGGACATCCCTCCGGGGCATCCATCCCTCTGGGATCCCCCCGCGCTGACCCCGCTCTCCGGCCGCAGCTGCGGGACCCGGCCCGGCAGCGCTATGAGGTGCCGCTGCCCACGCCGCGGGTGAGCGGCCGAGCCTCCTCCACCCTGTACGAGCTGCAGGTCAGCCAGGACCCCTTCGGGCTCGTCGTGTGCCGGCAGCGCGGCGGGAGAGTCCTGTGAGTGCCCGGCCTTGTCCCCCTCGCCCTCCCGAGGGTCTGGAGAGGGGACCCCTCGCACCCCCAGCGCACGGGCTGGGAGCGGGGATGTGGCAGGGGATGCGGGGGCTTTGCTTTGACCTCCTCTGCAGTTCGGTGGCTGAGAAGGGAACCGAGAATCCCAGCGAAACTCGGGGGTTTTTGGTGATGGTGATGAGCAGCCCTGTCCCTCCCCGGCGCTGGGCTCAGTGTCTCCCTCGCAGCTGTTGGCCAGAGCCTCCCTCCCTCCCCGCAGGCTGAACACCACTGTTGCCCCGCTCCTCTTCTCAGACCAGTTCCTGCAGATCTCCACCTCTCTGCCCTCCCATTTCATTTCTGGGCTGGGGGAGCACCTGACGCCGCTGGTCCTCAACACCACGTGGACCAGGGTCACCCTCTGGAACCGGGACATGGCACCGGCGGTACAGAGTGGGGCTGAGAGGGAGGGAAACGCTCAGCTGGGCTGGTGAGGGTGGCCCCACAGCCTCTCACATCTTGTCTGGGGCTGGGGAGAGGTGTCAGGACCAGCTGAGCTCTGGGAACTGGCCTCAGCCCCAGGCAAGACCACGGGAACCTTGTCCCCAGTCCAGGCTTTGTCCCCCAGGGGTTCTGTGCTGTCTGGGAGCTGTTCCCCCCGAGCAGTCCCAGACTCTTGCTCAGGGCGCAGCTCTGCTGACTCGGCCTCAAGCCCTGGGTTTATGTCCCAGGCTGTAATGGTGCCCTGGGTTTGCACCCCAAGCTGTAATGGTGCTCCTGACTGGAGGTGAGGGGTGGTGGGTGCTGTGGTCTCCAGTAAAGCCTCACTGGCACCACACCCTGCTCTGCTCCAGCCCCAGGTCAACCTCTACGGCTCCCACCCGTTCTACCTGGTGATGGAGGATGATGGTTCAGCCCACGGGGTCTTTCTGCTCAACAGCAACGCCATGGGTGAGTTCCATGGAGGCGCCAGCCCTGGGCTTGGCCCTGTCGCCGTCCTCAGCTTCTTCCTCTGACACTTGTGGCTCCCCAGACGTGCTCCTGCAGCCCAGCCCGGCCCTGACCTGGCGCACGACCGGTGGGATCCTGGACTTCTACATCTTCCTGGGCCCCGACCCCCAGAGCGTGGTGCGGCAGTACCTGGACGTTGTGGGTACGGGCAGCCCGTGTGCCGGGGCACGGCTGCTCCTGGCGTGGCTTTGCCAGGGTGCTGTGAGCGGGGTGGCAGAGCGGGGCTGTGGGGCCATCCCTGCCAGCACCCCCCCTCTGGCCTCCAGGGTTCCCCTCCATGCCCCCGTACTGGGGCCTGGGCTTCCACCTCTGCCGCTGGGGCTACTCCTCCACCGACATCACCCGGCAGGTCGTGGCCAACATGACGGCGGCCCTGTTCCCCCTGGTAGGTCGGGGCTGCCCCCAGAGCCTCTGCCGTGGGGGGCTGACAGGAGCCCACAGGGGTGGGGGTCCCACGGCGCCGTGTGGGGGTCCCTGCTCCTCCCCGAGCACCGGTGTCCTCACGCACAGGACGTGCAGTGGAATGACCTGGATTATGCGGATGCCAAGAGGGATTTCACCTTCAACAAGAAAGGCTTTAAGGACTACCCAGAGATGGTGCAGGACTTCCACCGCTCTGGGCTGAGGTACATCATGATCGTGGTGAGTGATACCCCACGGGGGTGGGCTGGCACCGGGGCTGCTGCTGCCCCCAGGGTGCTGCTGGAGCTTCCTTCGAGGAAGGCAGGGCTGGCTGTCCCCTGCCCTTGCTGGTGAAGCCCTGGCTTTGTGCCCTGGCAGGATGCTGGGATCAGCAGCTCAGGACCCCCAGGCACCTACAAGCCCTACGACGAGGGACTGAAGCGAGGGGTGTTCATCCGAAATGCCACAGGGCAGCCTCTGGTTGGGAAGGTGTGTGTGGGGAGCAGCCCCAGGCCCTGCAGGAGGGGGGGTGGGTCAAGTGGGGCTGTGGCAGCAGGACCTTGAGAACAGGAGGGAAACGCTCGGGGGGCGCCGTGGTGGTGGCATGGGGGGCTCTGCCCATTGCTGCCTCCCTCCCGCAGGTCTGGCCAGGCCCCACAGTCTTCCCAGACTTCACCAATCCAGAGACTCACAAGTGGTGGCACGACATGGTGAAGGACTTCCATGACCAAGTGCCCTTCGATGGCATGTGGCTTGTGAGTGGCCCTGGCAGAGCTGCCAACCTGCAGCTCCCTGGCTCTGCCCTGCCCCTCTGCTGAGCCCTGATGTGGCAGCAAGGGCATCCTGTCCTTTCCCTCCCCTTTCCTTCCCTCCCCAGGACATGAACGAGCCTGCGAACTTCGTGGAGGGCTCCCAGGATGGCTGCCCCGACAACAACCTGGAGCAGCCCCCCTATGTGCCAGGTAAGGGGTGGGTTCCAGCCATGCCCAGGGCTGGGGGGAAGCCAGAAGGAGCCCCAGGGGATGCTCCAGTCCCAGCTGAGGGGGCTCTGAGCTGGCCCTTGTCACCACCTGTCCCATACAGGAGTGTTTGGGGGACGCCTGCAGGCCGGGACCATCTGTGCCTCCAGCCAGCAGTACCTGTCCTCCCACTACAACCTGCACAGCCTGTACGGCCTGAGCCAGGCCATCGCCTCCCACACGTAAGCCTGGGGCTGCTGCTGCAGCTCCTGCACGTCCCAGGGGATGCCAGAGCCGGGCAGGGGACCCAGGGTGGGCACAGAGAAGGCACCGGGCGGGTGGGCGAGGGTTTGGTGTGTGACACTGCACTGTGTGACCCGCTGAGCCCGATTCCTGGCTGGATGGTGCTGAGCAGCCCCTGCCCTGCCCTCAGAGCGCTGCTGAGGGTCCGGGGCAAGCGCCCCTTCATCATCTCACGCTCCACGTTCGCTGGGCACGGGCGCTACGCCGGGCACTGGACAGGGGACGTGGGCAGCGACTGGGAGCAGCTCTACTACTCCATACCAGGTGGGCACTGGGGGCACATCCACCCCTGCTGCCCCCTGCACTGACCCTGCAGCTGGCAGCTGCTCCGTGGGCTCCATCCCCCCGGCACCTCAGTGCCCTCGGTGCCCCCTCCACAGAGGTGCTGCTCTTCAACCTCTTCGGGGTGCCACTGGTGGGTGCTGACATCTGCGGCTTCGCGGGTGACACGTCGGAGGAGCTGTGCGTGCGCTGGACCCAGCTGGGCGCCTTCTACCCCTTCATGCGGAACCACAACGACCACGGCACCCGGGTGAGCTCTGGGCTGGGCCAGGGGCTGCCCTCCCTGCGGGGGAAGGTGGCTGGTGCAGCTGCAGGGCTGGGGGAGTCCGTCCTGCATCCCAGAAACGCACCCACCCCTGTTCCCTGAGCGTCCCCCTCGTGCCTCCCTCCCGCAGCCCCAGGAGCCGTTCGCCTTCAGCCGGGCTGCCCAGGCTGCCATGAGGAATGCCCTGCGCCTCCGCTACTCCCTCCTGCCCTTCCTCTACACCCTCTTCCACCGGGCTCACACTGCCGGGGACACGGTGGCACGGCCCCTCTTCCTCGAGTGAGTGCTGGCCCGGCCGGGGCCGATGGGCACCATCCTGCCTGCCTCGGCGGGAGGTGGGTGCAGGGTCTCCCTGGCACTGCCCTTCCCTCCCTCCCCAGGTTCCCCAGGGACCCCAACACCTGGGCCGTGGACAGGCAGCTCCTGTGGGGCGGGGGGCTGCTCGTCACCCCGGTGCTGGAAGCAGGAGCCACCAAAGTCAGCGGCTACTTCCCGGCGGGGACGTGGTACAGCCTGGCAGGGGTGGGTGCTCCCTGCTGGCTCGGGCTGGGAGGGGCTTTCCTGTGGGACCCTCTGGGCATTCCTTCATCCCATCACTGGTACTGCCCCCCCTCCGGGGATGTGTGAGGGTCTCGTGCCTCCCCTGCCTTCCCTCGTGGCCATTTGAGGGTCCTGATGCTGGGCTGGGCCCCCCCGGGCACACAGCCCCCTGTCCCCACACTTCCCTCTCTTTGTCACCGTGTAGGACACCACCATCCACAGCAAAGGGCAGTGGATCCTCCTGCCAGCACCCCTGGACACCATCAACGTCCATGTCCGTGCTGGGCACATCCTGCCCCTGCAGGTGAGTCCCCTGTGCCCCGCGGTGACACCGCAGTGACCTGCCTGGCCGCCCTGGCAGGGCAGCACTGCTGTCACCCCAGACCACACAGTGCCACGGCTGTGCCCGCTCCCACCCCCAGGAACCCGCGCTCAGCACCGCCCAGTCCCGCGGGAAGGGCATGGCCTTGGTGGCAGCGCTGACCCCGGACGGCTTCGCCAGGGGAGAGCTGTTCTGGGACGATGGGGAGAGCTGGGAGACCTTCGAGAGGGGCGACTACACCGAGATCCTCTTCCTGGCCACGCCTGTGAGCAGGGGGTGCTGCTGGCACCTGGGGCACTCGTGGTGCTGCTGGGGTGGAGGGGTCCCTCGGCGGCTGTCATACCCCTCAGGAGCCTCCCTAGGAGTGGGAGAGGCTGCCCTCCTTGCCCTGGCACTGCTCTGGGCTCGGGGCTGGCAGAGGGGCAGCAGCGTGTGGGGCAGGGCACCAGGAGAACCCCGCGTGCCCGTGGGATGGCACAGGGTGACATCCCCGCTGTCCCCAGGGTGCTGTGCTCAGTCAGCTGCTGCGGGCGAGCGCCCACCTTGACGGGGTCCTGCTGGAGGCCGTGACTGTGCTGGGTGTCACCAGCCCCCCACGGCAAGTCCTGGCCAACGGTGACATCGTGAGTGACTTCTCCTACCGCAGTGACACCCAGGTGAGTGCCCGTCCCTGCCCTGGGCTGGGGAGGTGTGGCCCCAGCGATGGCACAGCTCTGTCAGCACACAAGGCTGGGGCTGGGCAGGATTAGGCCATGTCAGGAGTGAGGATGGGAGCTGGAGGGAGGGAAGGTGATGGGGCTGGAGCTCTGAGGAGCAGCAGCACAGCATTGCTCCTGGGGCTGTCCCTCCCAGGGGATCTGCAGAACCAGGACTGTGCCAGGCTGTGGCTCTGCATTGGTGGTGGGACACCCCCAGGCTCTGACACCCCCCCAGGCTCCTTCCCAGCTGGATCCCCCTGTGCCAACCCTTCCTCCTCCCCCACAGGTGCTGAGGGTCCCCGTGTCGCTGCCCATGTGGGAGCAGTTTGTGATCTCTTGGTCCTGAGCCACCACTTGTCACAGGGAGAGGCCACACTGCTGCCCCAGCTCCAGGGCTGGATGTGTCCCCTCCCTGTGAACCTGGAGCTGCTGCTGTTCCCACACAACGTGGCTGCTGGACTTTGTGTGCTGTGAGTCGATGGTGTGTGCACTGGACTGGCACAACCCCCAGGGACATGGGAAACCTCATCACCCTCGGATCAGGGAGAAGAGACCCAAGTGCCTTGTGAGACAGCCAAGCTGTCACTGAGGGGGGCTGGTAAGCTGTGGGGCTCCTGCAGGGAGTCTCCTGGCTGTGGTTTTGGGGAGGGTGGTCTGCAGGGGGCCGAGGCTGCAGTGCTGTGAATAAAGCTGCTGTTTGCTGGGAGCAGCCCCGGGCTGTGTTTGTGTCCCTTCTGCCCCCATGGCTCAGCCCCTGGGCCTGGCTGGGACACCTGGCTCTGTGCTGGGGGCCCTGAGTGTTCCCACAGCCCTGGCTGTGCCACACAATCCCTGGGCCCGTTGTCCTGCTGGCCCCAGGCCAGGGGCTGCTGCGGGGACACACTCGGCTCCAAGCAAAACCAGAGCCCTGTCCTAAAAGCCCTCCAGAGGCTTTATTGAGGGGCAGCTTGACCCTACGGCTCCTCTGGCTGAGAGTGAAGGCACCGGGATCCCTGAATGCTCTGGGGACAGAGAGCAGAGCCTCATGGTGTCACGCAGGGGTTTGGGACCAGCCCATCCACGGTTCTGCCCCACCCCTGGTGCCCTCCAGGAGCACAGGACTGTCCCAGAGCAGCGGGACAGCGGCAGAGGGGACGCTCACAGCTCGTTGTGCAGTGGCCGGCACTGGGGGCTCAGTTTCTCCTCCAGGACGGCGTCAGGGGCGCACACCCAGGGGTCCCCCGTGTCCCACTGCCACTTGAGGAGCTGGGCACGGAGCAGCTGGAAGACGTTGGCATAGCGGGGGTCGGGGGCCAGGTTCTGGCTCTCGGTGGGGTCACGGCTGCAGTCAAAGAGCTCCCAGCGCTCCCGGTAGTAGTACTGGTGCAGGCTCTTGTTCCAGTGGGTTGGCTGCCCGGCCCTGGTCCGGTTGAGCAGGTCTTGGAATGTGGGCGAGACGTAGAAGTCCTGGTCAATGGGAAAGGGCATCTTGTAGTTGAGGTTGTGGATGAGGCGGAACTGGTGGTGCTGGACGGCTCGCATGGGGTAGTACATGGTCACCTCGTGGTGGCTCTGGCTGCTGAAGGCAGTGGCCCAGGGCTGCTCTGACTCCAGTGCTGGCAGGAGAGACTTTCCAGTGAGCTGCACCTGCTTCGTGCCAAAGATGCTGTAAGTGGGGTAGGGGATGTTGAACCAGTCCAGAATGGTCGGTGTCAGATCTGGAGGGGAAGAGAAGGGTGAGACAAGGGACTGGCACATGAGAGGAGACAACCCCGGAGAGGGGCAGAAAGGTCCCCAGGGTCTGCAGCTGCCTGGGCTGTGACTGCTGCTGGGACGAGCTGCAGGGCTGAGCCCTGGGCTGGTGTCACACAAGGGACCCTGCTCTGTCCTCCCTGCTCTCCCTTCCCAGCGCTGCCCCCAAGACGAGACCTTGTGTTTCAGTGCAGGGAGAGTGGGGAACAAGCAGCCCACCTGCCCCGGGCACAGGCCCTTACCCAGGAGGGTGGCGAAGGCCTGGCTGAGCTGTCCCCAGCGCTGGCGGTGCTCGGGGGAGGAGATGAGCAGCGGCTGGGCAGTGCCCGAGCGGTACAGGTTGGTCCTGCCGCTGGGGAAGGGGATGCCGTTGTCGGAGGTGTAGATCACCAGGGTGCTGTTGTGGACGCCGGCGCGGCGCAGCTCCCGCAGGACCAGCCCGATCCCTGCGGACGGGACGGAGGGGCAGAGCTGGAGGGGGGCACGGGAGGGTGGCAGTGCTCAGCCGTGCCAGCCCGGCCCCACGGCTCCCACCTTGGTCCATGCGCCCGATGGTTGTGTACTGGGCAGCCAGGTCTGCCCGGGCAGCCGGCGTGTCAGGAACAAAGGGGGGCACCTACACAAGAAAGTGGCACGTCGTTGCCACGGGGAAGGAGGTCACGGGTTACAGGTACATCACAGCAGCCTTTGCCAGCTCTTGCCCCTGGTGCTGCTGACAGTGCCCCGTGCTTCCCACCTGCACTTGCTCCGGGAGGTAGATCTGGGGCTTCCAGTCAGGGATCCAGCCCATGCCGCTCTCCCCGTTGCCGAATTTCTCACAGAAGGCCCCGTACTGGGGCTGGGAGTGCCCGCAGCGGTGAGGGTCGTGGAAGGCGACGTAGAGGAAGAAAGGCCTAGGGATGGAAAGGGTGGAGGTGGAGGTGGTGGAGCAAAGGGCCCCCCGTGCCCTGAGACCTCCTTGGGCTGTGCTGGGGCGAGCTGGGGTCAGCAGGAGGACTCCCACCTCACGTGGGCTCCTGGACACGGCCGAGACACAATAGGTCCCTTACTCTGTGTGACCAACTGGGACACGGGGCCATGTGTCCAGTGAAGCCAGTCTCCCTCACAGCTGCCCCCGGGATGTGGGGGCTGCCTCACCTCTCGTCCTGGCTCTGCAGGAACCTGCGCACAAGTGCCTTGATGCGGGTGATGTTTCTCCCAACCTGCAGGACAGAACTGTTCTCCTCTGTGTAGGCGAAGTCGAAGGGATACACAGCCTCTGGCCCCACGTGCTTCTTCCCAATTATTCCTGCAAGAACACGGACAGGAGCTGTGCCAGGAGCGGGGACGTGTGGCTGCTGCTGTCTGCTCCCTGCGGGACAGGCACAGCTCCAGGGGTGCTCGGGCAGTTTGGCCAGCAAGCTTTATTGTCCGGTGGGGTTCTGGGCATTGAGGAGGGGGGGTTCTCTGCCCATGTCACTCGCCTTTGGCTCCCTACCTGTCCGGACGCCGGCCTGGCTGAGCAGGAGGGGCAGGCTGCGCACGCCGTCGAAGGAGTTGAAGTGGTGCACGTCCTGGTGCAGCCCGTACATCCCGTTCTGGTGCTGCAGGGATGGGACACAGCACGGTTGGGTGAGGGCCCCAAAACGCATCCAGCCGTGCCCCGACCGTGGGTGGGTGCGTGGGAAGCAGGTCCCGGGGGCTGGGAAGAGGGTGGGCCAGCAGACACGGGGGTATGGCCCCGTCCTGGGCCCTGTGCCCACCTGGGGTAAGCCGGTCAGGATGCTGGCCCGGCTCGGGGAGCAGCTGCTGACGGAGGTGAAGGCGTTCTGGAAGGTCAGACCGCGCCGGGCCAGCGCGTCCAGGTTGGGTGTTCGGATGGCCGAGTTGTTGTAGGCGCCCATCTCAAAGCCACCGTCATCGGCTGCGGGGTGAGCGGGGGACACTGGTGACACCGGGAAGCACCTCCGGGCTGGGGCCGGTGCTGCGGGGCCCGTCCCCGCGGAGGGGATGGAGGGGCACCCCCGGCCCGTCCCAGCGAAGGGGATGGAGGGGGATCCCCGGCCCGTCCCAGCGGAGGGGATGGACGGGGACCCCCGGCCCGTCCCCGCGGAGGGGATG
>WEKX01024832.1:133658-187380 GCA_013390025.1 Pitta sordida
GAGCCCCCGGTGTCCCTCAATCCCCCGGTGTCCCTCAATCCCCCGGTGTCCCCCAATCCCCCGGTGTCCCCCTATCCCCCGGTGTCCCCCGGTGTCCTCCAATCCCCCGGTGTCCCCCGATCCCCCGGTGTCCCTCAATCCCCCGGTGTCCCCCGGTGTCCCCGGCCATCCCGGTCATTCCCGCCCCTGTTCCCCGGCACTTAACGGGGCTCATTTGCATACCGTCGGCTCCGCGCCACGCCATTGGCCCATCCGCGCGCCTGATTTGCATATACCGCGCGGCGGCGGGAAGCAGCCAATGGGCGGGCACCAAGCGATGCTTCATTTGCATGCGGGCCCCGCCCACGCGCTCGGAGCCTGTCCCAGCCCCGCCCGGGGGGACCCGGGTCCCGACCCCCGGCCCCGGTGCAGCCCCGAGCAGGGCTCGGTGCCTCGGGGGACCCGGTCCCGAGTGTCCCCAGCGTTCCCTGCCCGAGGCCCCAGGGCAGGGGGAGCAGCTGTTTGTAATCATTCATTTTTTTTTAACAAGCCTCTGTGGTTCCCGCCCCGGGTGCCACCGGGCTGTTTCCTGATGATAAAACGCAGTCGGGACGAAGTCCCGTTACCTCCCGTTAATGCCGCTGTTTCTTTCTCTCTTCCCCATCCCCTTCTCTCTCTCCTCCCCCCGTGTCCCCCAAGGTCCCCGCGGGGGCTGTCACCAGGGACAATGCGGTGCCAGGTGTGTCACCTGCCTGCTGGGGACGGGCCGCACGGCTCTTGCTGCAGGTGCGGGGCCGGGGACCAGGACAAAGGTAGGAAGGTGTGGGGTGACCTGGGGCTGGGGACTCGTGCTTGGGTCAGCCTGGGTGGCTCTGGGCTCTGCCAAGGGGGTTACACGCTGCTCTCACCCCAGACTCCCCCTGCATTCCTGAGGAGGGACAGTTTCCCTCTCTTTAGAGTAACTGATGGGGGATGGAGGAGTGAGCCAGCTGCTGGCACGTCCCACACACAGTCTCCACGCTCAGGTCTCCCGTGGTGAATTGGGTTCTCTTGTGCCAGTGAACTGCTGTGGATTTTTACCTTGCAAAGACTGGTCGAGTCCCTCTTGAACCAGCACTTCCTACCTGCAGCTTGTTGTTAGGTTTAGAGCTCGCCCCTGAATTAGTATTTGACAATGCATACGCTAATTCTGCCTCTCTGAACAGGGGCAGAATAAAGCACACAGTGCTGAAATGTTTCAGTGGAGGGGAGGGGAGTGGTGGCATTGCTGGTGGGAGCTGAGGAACAGGAACAACGACAGCTCCTGTGTGTTTATGTCCTGACTTTGGCTGGGATAGAGTTCGTTTCCTTCCCAGAGCTGTGTTTGGATTCAGGATGAGAATCCCAGTGATAACACCCCGATGGCTCAGCTGCTGCTGGGCACTGCTTACACTGAGCCAAGGACTTCTCAGCCTCCCACTGCCTGGCCAGCGAGGGGCTGGGAGAGGGCACAGCCAACGCCAGTGCTCAGAGGGATGTTCCTGCCCACAGCTGTGCCACAGGGCATCGTGCTGGACAAAATCCTGGGAGGATTTGGGTGGGGGGTGACAGCCACTGCTCAGGGACTGGCTGGGCATGGGTCAGTGGGTGGGGAACAACTGCCATCACTTGTTTGGGATGTTACCTTTTTTCTGACCCTCTCCCCTACCCACACCCTTGGAGCGACCTGCTCTAGTGACGGGGGGGAATGAGATGAACTTTTAGGTCTCTTCCAGCCCATCCTGTGACCCTGCTGGGTGCTGAGTCTCTGGTTTAACAATCAACTTTGCCTTCACTGCAGAGAGAAGAGAAGTGCAGCTCTCCCCAGTTCTTGATGCAGGAGCAGAGGTGAAGGGAGAAGGTGCTGCTCGGCCTTCTCCCACCACTGAAACAAAGGAGGCAGAGGGAGAATCGCCGCTGGATCACACCAGAGCTCTGATCACCCCCTCAGACACCACACCTGAATGCACTGCCGGTGGGGCTCCTTCCTCTGCTGTTCCCCAGGAAATCCAAGCCCCCAGCAGCGAGGCAGCAGAGCCGGGTGCTGATGTCCTCGCTGGTGCCACTGGAAGCACTCCTGACGGTGATGGGGCCTCAGCTCAGCCGGGGAAGGAAGCTGGCAGCCTGGAAGCTGCAGTGCTCCCCCCCCAACATGAGAGGAGCAGGGCCAAGGGAGCCACCCCAGCTGCCAAGGGAGCCACCCCAGCTGCCAAGGGAGCCACCCCAGCTGCCAGCCCTGCAGCCCCGGGGGACAAGGAGGGAGATGGAAGAACCACAGAGCCTGGAGGAACTGCCAGGGGTGACATGAAGCGGGGCAGTCGTGCCCCTGCCCAGCTTCCAGCAGCCAGAGCGAGTTCCCAGTGCCGGGGCAGCAGTGAGGAACTGGGCCCAGCAGGGCAGGGAGCCCCTGGGCTGTCCCCTGCCAAGGGAGGGCCCAAAAGTAAGGCTGACACCAAGTCCCCCGCCGTGTCCCAGAGCCCACAGGCCGGGAAGGATAAAGAGGAGCCCAGGCAGAAAGGGAGCAGCTCCACTGGCAAGGCAGGAGGGAACGCTCTGGTGAGTACTCCTGGGTTGGGCTGAGCTTCCCTTTGCAGCTGGGACTTGTTGGTGCTGTCAGTGGAGCTGAGGGGCTCGAGGACAGGGATGCTGTGGGGGGGTTTACTGGAGTGTTGCTCTCCTGGGTGTTAGTTCCAGCCCGGCTCTCACTGAGGGGTCACTCAGTCACCCCCAGGAGCTGGGAGGTGTCTCCTCTCCAGAGAGCAAGGGATGGGTATTTCCTGGAGAGTTGAACTCTCAGCTGGGCACCCTCACCTGGGTGTTGTGCCTCCAGGGTGTCCTGTTTCATTGGCCATTGTTTGTCTCCCTGCTGCAGAATGAGAACACAAAGGAGAAAAAGAAAACCCCAAGCGAGGAGAAGCCCAAAGTGAGTGAGAAACCCGGTACCACCCAAAGAGCTGAGGCAGCCAGGAAGGACGATGCCGCAGCTGCAGCAGACACTTCCAAGAGCAAAAAGGAGCAAAGCAACCAGAAACGTGTGGAAAAGGTTAAAGAAAGGTGAGAAGAGCCCTGCAGCTCTGCAGCATTCTTCACTGAGAGGAGAACGAGAGGAGTCCAGACTGAGGCAGGGGGTTGGGATGCTGGGATGAGGTCTGTGTGTACCTTGGGTATGTGGAAATTGAACTGCCCTAAAACTGAAGAGGGACAGTGTTTAGTGGGAGCTGCAGCACAGGTGATGTACTGGGTGATGTGGTACCTGAAGTACTTGAGCCAGCTTGAGGATCTGGTGAATGAAAAAAGAGACCACCCTCTTATCTCTTGGTTTTATGAGCAACACGTTCTTCCCACACACAACTCTTTAGATCAATGGTGTGAGGAGCTGGTCTGATGTTCTGCACAATTTGGCTTTGTTAGGCCTGCTCTGACATCAGTCTGAGTGAGCTGCTGCCAGAGTTTGTGGGTATTGCAGGAGAATTCCTTCCGTTTTCCTTCTCATTCCTTCTTGCAGCTCTGTGAGCCGCAGTGATGGTGTTACAGTCTATTTCCACGCAATCCTGTCCAAGGACTTCAAACTGGACCCTGAGAACCATAAAGTGTTCATCAGGGCTGGGGGCATTCCAGCCTATGCAGACTGGAGGGATTCCATCTGTGAGATGCACTGCACCCAGTAAGTGCCTGGTTTGGGGAGCAGGGTCGGGGGGGGACCTCAGGTGATGTGCAAGGCTGTGGCTTTGTGTCCACAGGGATGTGTTGCTACCGGGGGGTTCACAGTGGAGAAAGCTCTTCTAAAGCTTTCTCACAGGGGAATAATCACCATTCTGATTAAAGATGAAGTCTGTAGGTCAGCTCACATGTCCTTTGTGTTTTGTGTTTCCCAGGAACCTGCAAGAGCACGGCTACCTCATTGAAGGCGCCGTAACTCTCACCAGAGGTATCGTGGATAAGTGCATTCCTTACAAGTACTGCGTGGACACCTCCAGGAAGGTGGACTACGAGTTCATTTACAGGCAGCCAGAGCAGAAGGGGAGCCACGTGAATCGCTGCTTGTACATCAGAAGCAACCTCCTCAACAATGGAGGTGAGCTGGGACCTGCACATTGGGGTGACCCGTGGCCTTATAGAGTGATCTCTGATGTCCCACGGGGCAGCACTGCTGGCAGGCAGCAGCTGGGAGGGGATTTCTGTGACTTACATCATCGTTTTCCTGTTGTGTTGCTGTTCCAGAGTGGCACCAGTACGATGACATTGTGTGTGTAAGGCCTGGTAAGATCGAAAACCTTTGGAAGACATATATTATCGGTATAAACAAACAGGTGGTGCAGGGGAAGAAAATAGCTGCCAGTATTATGTTAAAAAGTATATTCAGCGTTCTTGAAGCCTGGAGTTCTGAGAACCTGAGGAACTTCTTCCTCCAGCTGAAGCAGTTTTTTGCGGTGACAGAAGCCCAGCTGGTGTTTGATGGCAGGGAAATGCCATGGAAAGAGTTAAACTTCAGCACGGAGCAGGTAATCCCTCCCTACAAATCAGACACTCGGTTACTAAACCCAAACTTTGGGTGTGCTGCTGACCTCAGTGGGTTAGTTTTGCTTTTCCAGCCAAAGTTCAGGTACAGAACCAGGGGGGATCCTTGTGGGGTGACTGCCACCATCTGCCCTGGGGACTTCAGTCCCTCCTGTGCAGTTCTGGGGGTGGTTCTGGGATCCTCTGTGGGTCAGCAGCTCAGCTGGGTGGGGTTTGTGTTTGGATATTAACTTGCTGAGCCTGGCCCTTCAGTTCTGCTGCCGGTCACTCACCGCTCTGCGCTCACCTCTGGCCCCACACCTGCCTGGCTCCTCCTGACACTAATGCTGTGTTTGTTTTGGTTTTTCCCCTTCCTCATCCCAGGTGAAGCATTTGCTCGTGGAATGTATGAGGGAAGTAGCTCAGCCTTTCCTTGCTCCAGAGGCATCGCAGGAGGTCAGAAGACCCAAACTGGCTCTGGGGCTCACCATCCTCAAGGTCGTTGATCACTTTTTACTTCCAGCACCTGAAGATGACCTGGCTAAACTGTGTAGCCTCCTGTGCTTGGATAACGTGTCACAACAAGCTGCACAGGATGAGATTGATCGTGTCAAAAGGATTTTTGCAGGAACTTCCATGTAAGTGCTCCACATTCTCGGTAACCAGCTGGGCAGGTTTTGCCGCCCGTGTTTGATAAAACAGTCAGGAATCCTGCTCTGTACTGCCAGAGAATCAGCAAAAAGCTACATCTGAAGGTCCCTTGGGGCATGTGAGCTCCAACATCCTGTTCGAAGCAGGGCTGACATCCGGGCAGTGGGTTCTCAGGAGCTCCAGGGGTGCAGAGTGGCCAGCCTCCCTGGGGTCCTCACAGTCACCTACCTGCCTTTGGCCAAACACATTTCCCTTACTGCAGCTTGTCGCTGTTGCCAGAGCTGTAGGTCGAGATAAATCTCTCGTTCTTGCTTTGTGCACTCCCCAACGAAGATAAAGTGGGGTAAAATAACGATCAGAGGTTAATTGAAGGGCCAGAGGGAGGTTGAGATGCAGCCTCCCCCCACCCCAAGGACATTCTCAAGGCCAGACAAGGCTGTTCTTTCACTCACTGTGTTGGTTTCCCTGGTTTTTTCAGGGTGAAGGCCGACCTGACCGGCTTGTGCCACAGATGCATTGACGCTGGGGTGGACCAGTGGGTGTGGATCCTTCCCCTGCTGCATTCCTTCGCTCCTCCCCTGCAGAAGGAGCCAGTGGATGAAGATGCCTGGGCAGGGCTGGAAGGGCTTTTGTTTGAAGAAACAAGGAAGGGAGATGAGTGAGTTTTCCAGGATTCCTGGCTGTGCCCTCTGCCTCGGTGCTGTAGTGGGTGGTGATGACTGTGCTTTTACCCCTTTCCTTTTGTTTCCTCCGCGCCTTTAACAAGTACAGGATGGTGGGTGTTTGGGGTGTCTGGGCACAGCCACAGTGGTTCTCAGGTCTGTGTGTGACCCCTCAAACACAACCCCCCTCAGTTCTGCCAGGTTAAAGCAGCTCGTGATGTGTGTTGTACAGAGTCTGGGCAAGATGTGGAGATTATTTTCCCTGAGTGCTCCTGCTCAGTGGTTTGGCTCTGCCATTGCTGGGCTCTGGGGAGAGTGAGAACGAGAGTCCTCTGCGGGCTGAACAAGCTCTTGGCCTTTTGTGCCTTGGAAACCTGAAGATTCTGTTTTGTCTTCCCTCCAGGACGACCCTGCTGCAACTAATGAAAGAGAAGAAGTACTTGCTGGACTTTGATGCCACTCTGGTCAAGTCCTGGTTCTGTGTTCTGCCCCTGGGGGCCCTGGCCGAGTTCATGAAGGATTTCCCCAGTGATTTGTTAATTACCCTTCAAGGCGTTTTGTACCGATTGGAGAGCCTTGACCTGTCGTGGACTAACAGAGAGGTTTGTCCTCTGGCTGCTCTGCCCAGCTCTGGGGTAAAGGCTGTTGGGTGTCTTTTAGCAGAGCTGACCATCACTGAGGGGCTTTGGGGTTGGTAGGAGGTCACAAAGAGCTTCAAATTCAGCCAAAAGCCAAAACCAGCTGCTCCCCAGACAGAGAGAGTCCAGAGGGGAGAGCTGAGGGTGTACCTGCAGGGGTTTTCTTCCCAACTTTAATATTCCTATCTGTCCCTTCTCAGGCAGTAGAGAATCTTCTAAAGGCAGTGCTGTGTTCCTTGGATGAGCCACCAGCCAGGTAAGTGCACCTTTGTCACATCGTTGTCCTTCCTCTGCACGAGACTGGAGGGCCATGCTTGGAGCTCAAAACCTGTGTGAATAAAACAATCCTGGGTTTTTTTAAATGCAGCTGAGGGGGAGGGATGGTTATATGCCACACTGTTGAATTTGGTGAGGTTTTTTACCTTTTTTAATTATTATTTTTCCTCTGAGCAGAAACTCAATTGTTCCTTCGTATTTCTGCCTTGCAGAGCTCTGGAGACTCGCTCCTGGCAGTCCTGCTTGACCTGCACCATCAGGCTGCACAAGAGGCTCTGCAAGGCCACAAAGTCTGGGTACTTGTCCTCGATTCCTTCCACTGCTGCCCTGCTCATCTCCAGGGTGGCCAGACTTCAGCCCACAGCAGTGAGTACCAAGGAGCCACTCTTGTCTTGACACCTCCAGGATATCCAGAGATACAATGAACCCTCTGCTTCACAGCTCATCCTTCCAGGCTCAAATACATCGAGGGGTTTTCCTCGGCATTACCGGCTGTTGCTGGACACCTTTGTGTGCTCTGGATGCGTTTAGGCTTTTCTTTTTAGATTTAAATCAGTTGGATGTTGCTCCCCTGCCTGAACCGTTGTTGTCTTCTGTGTTCCCCTGTGCGTGGGGCAGGTTCCAAGAGAGGAAGCTGCAGTGAGAAAGATGTTCCATGAAGCTCTGAGGGATGCTCGGAGCTGGTTCAGAACCACTTTGAAGGAGAAGTTACTGAAAAAGTCCGAGGACCACGTGGTGTTCTCTGTCTATTGGGAACTTCAGGTTTGTCACCTTCTAATAATGTGAAGCTGAGATGCGTACACACTTTTTGGGCTCAAAACCTGCCTTTTGCAGCTCTGGGAGCTCTCCTTTCTCTGGATGGAAACATCTGGAAGGACTGCAGGCTGTCTGAGGAGCGTGGGGCCTCTTCCACGTTCTTCTTTTAATTTCCTTCTCTGTTAAATCTCGGCACTCAGTGGTTTGGGGTTTGTTTGCCTCTCCCCTGCAGGCCTGGAATAGGTTTGTGACTGTCAGCTTTCCAGATGAAGAGTTCACCAGCACGTGGAAGGCAACTTTACTGGCAGATCTGAAGAAAAGAATCCAGGAGGTAGGGGGAGAGCCCAGGCAGTCGTAGCTGGTGGCTCAGAGGGAACAGACCATTTTTTGCTGTGCTCAGAGAAGGAAGCCTGTGGCTTTGGCTGTAGAAATTGCCATTGCTGCTACAAACCATGTTCTGGAGGCTCAGAACTGGGCCCTGGCAAAGCAAGACCCTGTAACCCTGGTGTCAGTGGCTGCGGGGCTGCAGTGATGTCCCCCTGCCTCAAAGCAAGGGGCACAACTTGAGCAATTACCACCTCTGTGGGTTTAAGAAAGGAAAGTAAACACCACAAGGCTCTGAGGAGCAAAGGTGGTGCTTCTCTTTCCATTCCTTCTCTTTTCATTCCTCGTGCAGAAATGGTGGAGTTCAGGCTCCCAAATGCACACCCACGTGTGTATCTCCTCCTCTCCTTTCTTAGTTAAAAATTCTTTAAGCCGTTTATTTTCATGGCGGAATCAGGAAACAAAAACTTCCTACTGGAGGAAGAAATAAAAAATAAAAGAAACTCTTTGGGAAGTAAGTGATCAGAAATCTCCCTTTTGCCCTCTAGGAGCCCCCAGTGAACCAAATCTTGGTGTTCTGCTGTCAGAAAGGGAGATTCACCCAGCTGGACTCGTCCATCGAGTGCTGCTTCCAGGACTGTGCCACAGAGGCTGTCACCGCAGCTTGCCAGGTATCACATCTGCCCTGGCAGGGGAAGGGAAGGGAGGAGGCAGAACGTTGGATTTCCTGGTGCACGGCACAGGGATGTGCCTTGGGATGGAAGGAGAGTTGGGTGCTGCTTGAGTTGCTGTGGGTTGTTTCAAGTTTGTTAAACCAACAACAAAAAGTAGCGGGAAGAAAGGACAAAATGAGGGTCTGCTCCTGAGGGATCCAACAGGAGCACTTGTGATCTGTGGGGGCCTTTTTTGGAAGGTGCCTCAGCACTGGGGACGGGACTCCTCGCCGTCAGTGCCCAGTTCTGGGAGGCAGGTGCAGTGAGATGCCAAACCCTGACTCCCCCCTGCCCCGTCCTGTCCCTTGGCAGACCCAGAGCAACCTCCTGGAGCAGATCTCTCCCTACAACCTGGGCCAGTTCAGCCAGCTGGTGTCGGCCATCATCGTCAAGTCGTGGCCCATCCGCAGTGGGCAGCCTGAGGGCAACTTTGATAAGATCCTGCACCACCTGCTCACCTGGCCTGACGTCAAACAAATCTTCAGCTTCAACGGTGTGTGTGCAGTGAGGTGTGAAGGAGGCTCTGAGGAGCTGCTCTGCCTCTGCTGCTGCCA
Source organism: Pitta sordida (assembly GCA_013390025.1). Lineage (NCBI taxonomy): Eukaryota > Metazoa > Chordata > Aves > Passeriformes > Pittidae > Pitta > Pitta sordida. The sequence goes on from WEKX01024832.1 coordinate 142,727, forward strand.
CTGGGCAGGGCAGCAAACACAGAAACTCTCCTGCTCCTGCTTCATTCCTCAAGTTTTGTTTGTTCAGCCTGGTTTTGGAGGAGGAGGGATCCAGTGTTCCTCTCGTGCTAATCCCCTGCAGCCACCTCAGTGTTTGCAGGCCAGAACTTCTTTGTCTGAGAGGTTCTCACGAGCTGGTGCTGCTCAAAAATGCCAAAGTGCTGGTCTGTGTGGGTGGATCCAGGTGGCTTGTGTTTGCTCCACGGGGTCTGGGGATGGGCTCTCCATGGAAGGTTTCCAAACCGCTGTCCTGAAATCCTGATTTTTGTTCAGAAAGACCTGAGGGCAGAGTCTGCAGGCTCTTGGGTGGGGATTCAATAGGAAAGGGAAGGACTCTGTACTCTGACATGGAATAGTTGCTGACTTTGCCTGTTTTTTGGGAGAAGCAGAGCTGACCTACATTTGACCTGCTTTGTTTCTGGACCAGGAGGAAATGGAAAGCTCCTGGAAAACCTCACGGATGAAGCAAAGGATGTCATGGCCACAGCAGACTCCGTGTTTGGGGGTGTCACCCATGCCATCCGGAAGGGCTCCATCCTTGTGAAACACCTGGAAAAGGTTTTCCAGCATGAGAAACAGTTCCTGTGTATTTGGGAGACAAGTAAGAGCCAGGTTTACAAGTGGCAGGGTTGGCTCAGAGTGTCACTGCAGTGATGGGTGGGCTGCCCTGCCGGGGCTCCAGGGCTCAGGGATGGTGCTGAGCTGCTCCCAGGCCCAGTCTGGGTTGTCCCTGTGTGGTTTGTGACTCTGCAAATCCAAACCTGAGTCAGGGGTGCAGGGAAGTATCTGCCTGGTGACTCCGGGTGGGTTTCCTTTCAGAGCTCCAGCACCTGCCAGGTGAAGAAAAGAAGCTACTTCAGACAAGCCTGAAAGAGCTGCTGCAGAGGAGGAGAGAGGAGGTCACACTGCTCAGGGGAGAGAAAAGAGCAATAGGAACCTTCCTGAGCATGTGCAGGAAGGTGCAGGCGTCTGTGAAAGGTATTGTTGTGGGGGGCACTCTGATGCTGGCAAGTCCAATAAACATCATTTTCCTGGAAAGTGCCTTGGCTTTGTCACCAGGTTTGATCCTAAACCCCAGTGAGGGTGAGGAGGGGTGGGGGAAGTAAACCCAGAGCACTGAGGGGATCAAGTCAAGAGCTGGTACATCAAATAACATTTACCAGGCCCAGCTGCCCCAGTGGCACTTTGTGACTCCTGGGGGCTGGATGGGGGGAGCTGGAGCCAGGCTGCACTCCTCATCTCCCACCTGTCTCTCTCAAAGTGGAGGTAGGTGAAGTGGAATCTCAACACTCGGAAGATCTTCGCTTAAAAAGGCTCAATCAAGTCCTGAGCCTGGAAAAGAGACCCCTGCAGACCTACTACAGCTTGAGTCCTGAGCTGAAAGAGTTTGTCCAGAGAATGCACTCCTTCAAGGACAGCCTGATCTTCCAGCAGTTCTGGGAGGAAGCAGCACAGAAGGCAGCAAAGGAGTATGAGGAGGAGGAGGAGGCGGAGGAGGAGGAGGAAGAGGACACTGTTCCAGAACTGGACCTTGAGGATGTTTTGAGCTGTATGATCCGCCCTTGCTTTGCTCACTATGAGGAGCTGTATGATAACCTCAGATCAGGGACTCTCACGCTTTCTGAGGTTGACAGACTTTTCCAGGACTTCACAGGCCATCCTGAAGATCTCAGAGCGGAGCTGAACACCTTCTGCCAGCTTTGCCCTGGGGAAGGCAGATCCTGGGTCGAGCAGAGGGTTGAGCAGATCCAGCAGTACCATGAAATGCATTTAACTTTCGATGCTGCAAAGATCATTGCCAACGTCAAAGAGATCTTGGGCCTCTCTGGTGACTTCAGTATCCTGGAGAACTTGTTGAATATAGTGAGTACCCCCTTCTTCAGGTCTGTGTTGCCAAGGTGTTGGCTAAATCTGGGCCTTCTCACAAGTCTGTCCTGACCTATCAAGAGCCATTCCTTGTCCCAGAATGTTTATTTGAGGTAAAAATCAGGTGTTCATGGTGATTTTGTGTAGTCATTCCTAACAGGGATGATACTCTGGTTTTGAGGTGTGGCTTTGCAGAGGGCTTCCCTTTTCCCTGCTGCAGAACCAGTGGCATTTCCCAGCTCCAGACTGTGTGTTTTCCCTCCTTGCTTTCCAGACGGAAAAGCTTGAATCCTCCAAGACCCAGAAGCTGGATTCCATCAGCCCCGAGCTCGTGCAGGCCAAGATGCTGCTGCAGGGGATCACTGCTGCCCGCCGGGGCTGCCTCAGGCAGCTGGCCCAGCAGAAGGAGTTTGTGTGCTGGGTCAGGGAGGCTCTGAAAGGTGTGTGCTGCTCCCTCAGGAACCAGTCAGGGAGCACTGGAAGGGGGATGGCAGCTTGTGTGGGGGCAGAGGGAACGCTCCATCCCTGTCTCATGTGCTCTGTGCCTTCACAGTTTCTGGTGTTGATAGTTACAGACGTCTCTGATGGGTTTGGGTGGGACACGTGCTCCAGAGTCCCTTCAGATGTGCCCACCCTGCCCAGGAGCTGCAGGGCTTTGGTGGCTGCTGCTCCTCAGCTCAGGCTGGTTGTTCCAGAGATCTGCCAGCTGAGCTGTGTGACCTGCAGGACACCCCTGACCCTGCCCACCCTTCACCTGCACCCCAGGCACTGCTCCTGTCCTGCTGGAGGTGCTCTGTGGGCAGAGCAGGGCCCAGGGGGCTCCAGGGATGGGTGGATCAGTTGCTGTTGCACAGGAGATGCTCTTCAGAGCATCCTTCCTGTGTTTCCTGTGGATGGTGGCGGTGTGGCGTTGTGTACAGGCTGCCTCCTTTGTTGTTCACAGATATGAATGAGCTGAAGGTATTTGTGGACTTGGCTTCCATCTCTGCTGGGGAGAACGACATGGATGTGGACCGTGTGGCCTGTTTCCATGACACTGTGCACGGCTACTCCTCCCTGCTCTATGAGCTCAGGCAGGAGGCAGGGTTTGAGGACTTCATGCGCTGCCTGCAGAAGCTGTGGAGAGCCCTGGACAGTGATGAGAATCTCCCCGCCAAACTGGTGAGTTCTGCTGGAGCGGATGTTCTCTGCATCCTCCTGCATTCCTGCCTTCCCAGAGTGGCTTGTTTGACTGCAGAGGGCAAATGGGGACATCACGGGGGCTCTTGTTGGAATAAAAGTACCTGATGTTTCTGTGGCACAAAAATTCACTGTGCAAACTGTAACTGGTGCGGCTGAGGCTGTTCAGTGTGATGTGGTGCAGCTTTGCACGTGCAGGAGTTTGATGGTGTGAAAGGGGAGGCAGATCCCTGGGAACTCTTATCCTTGGCAGCAGGACCTGTTTCTATCACAGGAGGTGTTGGAGCACTGTGGGCTCTGTTCGCACTCGTGTGGCCAGCACTCCTTCCCTTTCTTCCTTCCCCGTCCTGAAAGTGTTGTGCCAGCCCCAGCTGTTTGTCCTGAGCAGAGGTGCCTGTTGTAGCCCTGGAAATGCTGCCAGGTCAGGGCAGTGTCTCCTCTCCCCACAGCGAGCCTCAGCCCAGCACCTGGAGTGGCTGAAGACAGTGAAGGAGAGCCATGGCTCCGTGGAGCTGTCCTCGCTCTCCCTGGCAGCTGCCATCAACAGCAGAGGAGTTTATGTCCTCAGGGCACCAGCGGACGGCCAGAAGGTGAGGCTGCTCAGCTCCCACACACCAGCCAGAGCTTTTGCCCCACTGCACAGCTCCTTTCTGAGCCCTCCCCACCGCTGACTTCTCCTCTGGCAGGTTTCCTTGGACAACGTCCTGCGCTTCACCCTCCCAGGGAGCTCAGGGGATGAGGAGGCCTCGTGGAAATACTCCCTGGCAGAGCTGCGGGAGCTGCAGAACAAACTGATGCTCATGTCAGCGAAGGGAGAGCAAGGCCTGGAGGTGGAGAGGTTCTCTGAGGTCAGATTCCAAGCCCAGGGCTGGGGCCAGGGCTGGGTTTTCCCCCCAGCTCTTAGTTGACAGCTGAGTTGCTGGGGGTGGATGCTCCTTTGGGGATGGCTGTTCTGCCTCTCTGGCTCCCTGTTAAGGTGGGACTAGGCTGGAGACCGGACAGTGGGCTGGTGCCCTTATCCTCTGGCTGCACTGGGGATTCTTCTGGCTGGGAGCACCACTGGGCTTTTGCAGCCAGCTGGGGGTTCCTTACTGGTTTCCTGGGTCTACTGCAGTTGAAGGCTCAGTCTGTGATTGCTGTACGGGACCTGACACACACCTGGACCAAAGCCTTTCTTTTCATTGGAAGTCTTTCCTGTGGTTTCATGGCTGGAACTTGACTTGGTAAATCAGCTAATTTATTTTTTTCTGTCCTCGCACAGATCTTCTCCAACGTCCAGAGACTTGCACAGGCCTTTATAGACCTTTATTCAGCTGGGAACATGCTGTTCCGCTCCTGGCTTGCCCACGTGTATTGCTCACCCACAAGGGACTCCTGTGTTCTCATGGACTTCTCCCTGGGCCCCATCCCGGAGCTGGAAGGGCAGGGGGATTTGGCAGCTGTGCTCCCAGGCCTCTGCAAGACCATGGAGGGTTTCCTGGAGAGCTGGAAAAGCTTCATGTCCGAGAAACGGCTCCAGCATTTCTACCTGAACTACTACACCGCCGAGCAGCTGGTGTTCCTGTGCAGGGAGCTGGGGCAGGGCTCGCCCAGCCAGGCTGCCCTGATGATGCTGTCCTTCCTCAACCGGCACTGCACCGAGCAGGATGTGCCCGGGCCGCGCCCCAGCTCAGGGGAGGCTGTTCCCGACGTCCACATGCTGCTGGACAGGGAGGAGGACCTGCCTGGCAGGCTGAAGTGCATCTGGGAGTGCTACATGGGCAACATGGGCTCCTTCCTGCCCGGCTGCCTGGACATGGACACGCTGGGGACGTGGCTGGAGGAGCTGGCGGGCCGTGGCACGGAGCGGGTGAGCCGGGAGTTCCCTCGGGACGTGCTGTCTGAGGGGCAGCCCAACCTCATCAGCTGCCCCCGCTCCGAGGTGCTCAGCTGTGCCCTGGCCATCTACATGAACAGCCCCGAGCAGCCCCTGCCCGCCTTCGACGAGGTGCTGCTCTGCACCCCTGGCACCAGCGCCGAGCAGGTGGGGCTGTTCCTCAGGAGGTGCCTCATCCCCTGCAGCGCCGGGGAGAGGATTTACACCATGCTCTTCGCCGACGAGCTGAGCTACGAGGTGAGCTGCAGGGCCGAGGAGCTGTTCCAGCGCCTGCAGCGCTCCAGCAGCTCCTACCGCCTGGTCATCCTGTGCAGCTGCGAGCGGGAGCACAGCTACATCCCCTCTGCCTTCAGCCAGTACAAGGTGCACATGGTGCCCCAGAGGCCGCGGGCAGAGATCCAGCAGTACCTGCAGCACCACTACAGAGTGGCCCAGCCCTCTGGCTCCGCTGCCTCCGTGTTCAAGGACAACATGTGTGTGGGCATCGTGTCCTCCAGGAGAGCTGGTGTGGGTAAGGTGGGGTCTGCTGAGGGGAGGGGGGAGCTCACCTCGCCAGGTTTTGTGCCCAGGTCATGAGTGTGTCGGCCAAAAAGAGGGAGTCAGGCTCCAATCAGGGCAGGGAGGTGAAAGCTGTGAGCCCCCTGGGTTTGCCCTGAGATGGGTCTCCTTGTTGACCTCACACCTGTCTCGCTCTGCTCACGTGTATAATTAGCATCAAACATAACTAATGTTGGAGGAGCCAAACCTGGCCCCCTGAGGCTGGCACAGGCCTGCAGGGAGGTGGCTGTGAGGTGGGACAAGGGTTGCAAAGGCTGCCGGTGTTCCTGTGTGGAAAATGGTTGGTCAGTGTCTTAATGCAAAGAAGTTGGGGGCTATTAAATAAAACCCCTCATCAGGGTGGGAAGCAAACGGAGGCAGGTGGCTTTCAAACTGGGAGTGGTTGAATTGTGGAACCCAAAGCCTTCCACAGGCTTAAAAAGTGATCAAATAGTCTCGGGAGAGAAACCTCCTCGAGGGCTGTTCCTCACAAAGGTGCTGTTTGTCACATCAGAGCTCCTGAGCTGCAAATCCCTGGAAAAATAATGGGTAAGACTTGCAGTGTCAGCTGTGTTCTTACCCTGGTTTGACTTCAGAAAATAGAATAGATTCAGGTCCTAATAAAGAGTAAAGCCTCTCTCAGTATTTCGACTTAGACTTTCTTTTTCTGGAATGCCTCTTGGGAAGGTTCAGAGATTTCAGAGCACAGGGTACTTAGGTATTCTATTTCATTTTATTATGGCCTTGATATGATGTATTTGATATCAACGGGTTTAATTCTTGTGATGTTTTTTTATGTCAGGGAAATCTCTGTATGTGAAGAGACTACATGAGAGGCTGCAAGAAGAGCAGCCCGACTGCACAGAACTCCTGAAAACCATCAGACTAATTGAGCCAGAAGTGGATGAAGATAAAGTGCTAAAATCTCTCCTGCCTTTTCTGAAGAAAGAGCACCAGACAAAGCCCATGATATTCCATTTTGATATCACCTCCTCAGTAAGTACATCCCTCCCACAGCTGCCTTGTCCTAGAAATCCTGTGTGGGTCCTTGCAGGAGTTTTCTTTTGAAGCTCTTGTTTCTTAGTAAGCCGTTTGCCTGGGATGTGTCTTCTGGTTGTTGTGTAATTAACACAAATAACTTGTTACCAGGTTGCCCAGAGAAGCTGTAGAGTCTCCAGCCTTGGAGATATTGAAAACCTGATTGAACTGGGCAGCCTGTTATGGCTGAGCCTGCCTTGAGCAGAGACCCTTCCCACCCTCCGCTGCTCCGTGATTCTGTGAAGCTGTCATGGATCAATAAAGAGGAAATGCCCTGGTGTCTTTTCCTGTCATAGGTGCAACGTGGGATTCCAGAGTTTCTCTTCAAGCTGCTGGTTCTGCAGTACCTGACAGATGACAACGGCAACATGTGGCTACGGCAGAAGTGTCACCTGTATATCATTGAAATCCTCGAGGTGTCCCCAGTGCCAAAGAAAGCTGCCAGACCTGTATGTGCACAGCAACGCTCCGTTTCTGGGAATTCCTCAGTCATTTTGCACGTGGTTGTAGATACAGCCCCAAATCAAACAGGGAATGCTCTGTCTCGTTGCAAAGAGGTGTCCCTGGAGCTGCACGAAGTGACATTAAAATCAAACAGTAAACTAGGCCTCGTGATTTCCTGGGGTTGGTGCCTGTTAGTCCCAGCCTCACTGGCCCCACTGCACAAAAATGCAAAATGTAATCTTGCATGTGTTAATGCGCGTGTTTGAGAGTACTGGTGTATTTGTATGCAGCTGTAAGGACAGAGTGCAGAAGGGACAGGATTTCTTGGGCTCAGTCTTCTTTGAGGTGGCACTGAGAAGGGGCTGGAGGTGACACAGGAGTCGTGTCCCACTCATTTACCACTTTAGGTGATGAAAGGGGTGCAGGGGGAAAAAGGTGTCCTGGCTCCTGTTACTCAGGTCTGTGGTTTTAGGCAGGAAGACTGTTAAGAACAGATTAACTCAGCTGGAGAGGGTCAAGGCTACAGCTCTGGGATGACATTTTCTTCTCCTCTTCTCTAGGTGTCTGCGAGCCAGAGGTATCATTTCCTAGATGTGTTCCCTAAAGTAACCTGCAAGTCTCCCAAAGAAGTCCTGGAAATGGAGACACTTGGAAGACAGTCTGGAGACGTTTCGGACCCAGGAATGGACCAGGAGGAGTTTTGCAGCGAGGCTTTCCAGAGACCTTTCCAGTACCTGAAGAGGTTTGAGCAGGGGTGTGACCTGGACAGGTTCCAGTACGAGGCTCACTCCGTGGAGGGGAGCCCAGCAGAATGTCTGCAGCTCTTCCTGCTGCACTGCGGGATCCTCGATCCCTCCTGGGCAGAGCTCTGCAACTTCGCCTGGTTCCTCAATATCCAGCTGAGGGACTGTGAGGCTTCTGTCTTTTGCAACCCTGACTTTGTCCAGGACACTCTGCAAGGTTTCAAAAACTTCGTCGTTACCTTCATGATTTTGATGGCGAGGGATTTCGCAACGCCCTCCCTGAACATCTCCGACCAGAGTTCGGGGAGACCGTCCTCCCACCTGGAGGACGTTGCAGAGGAAGATCTCCTTCCCTTCCGCATTCGGAAGAGGTGGGAGACGGAGCCTCATCCCTACTTGTTTTTCAACGACGATCGCGTGTCCATGACCTTCATCGGCTTCCACTTCCGCCCCAACGGCCCTCAGGGTGTCGATGCCATCAACCCTCTGAACGGCAGCGTCATCAAGAGGAACATCATGACTGCACGGCTGTACCAGGGCTTGTTGGTGCAGAGGGTTCCCTTCAATGTCCCCTTCGACCAGCTGCCTCGGCACGAGAAGCTCGAGAGGCTTTGCATGGTGTTGGGGCTCCCCTGGGTGATGGACCCCGACGAGACGTACGAGCTGACCACAGACAACATGCTGAAAATCCTGGCCATTGAGATGCGCTTCCGATGCAACATCCCCGTCGTCATCATGGGGGAGACGGGCTGTGGGAAGACCAGGCTGGTGAAGTTCCTGTGCCAGTTACGCAGAAGCTTTGTGGAGGTGGAGAACATGAAGCTGGTCAAGGTCCACGGCGGCACCACGGCAGAGATGATCTACGCCAGGATCAGAGAAGCAGAAGCCTTGGCAATATCCAACAAGGAGCAGCACGGGTTGGACACTGTCCTGTTTTTTGACGAAGCCAACACAACAGAGGCCGTGAGCAGCATCAAGGAGGTCCTGTGTGACCGCACGGTGCAAGGGGAGCCTTTGGCCTCTGGCTCTGGCTTGAGGATCATCGCAGCCTGCAACCCCTACCGTAAGCACACCCCCAAGATGATCCAGCGCCTGGAGCTCGCCGGGCTGGGCTACCGTGTCAAAGCAGATGAGACCAAGGAAAAGCTCGGCTCCATCCCCCTGAGGCAGCTCGTCTACCGCGTCCACGCGCTCCCGCCCAGCATGATCCCCTTGGTGTGGGATTTCGGGCAGCTGAACAACCTGACTGAGAAGATGTACATCCAGCAGATCGTGCAGCGGGTGGCGGAGCAGGTGCCCATGGGGCAGGAGGAGGTGGAGGTGGTCACAGAGGTGCTCTTTGCCTCCCAGCAGTACATGAGGCGGAGGGACGACGAGTGCAGCTTCGTCAGCCTGCGGGATGTGGAGCGCTGCGTGGAGGTTTTCAAGTGGTTTTACAGGCACAGCCAGCTGCTGCTGAGGGAGCTGGAGAGGTACCTGGCTGAGAGGAAAGCGCCCAAGGGCAGTGATGAGAGGGACAGCATTATCTGGTCCTTGGTGCTGGCAGTTGGGGTCTGCTATCACGCCTCCTTGGAAAGGAAGGAGGCATACAGGAGTGCCATCAGCCTGGTCCTGCCAAAGCCTTATGACACCCAGAAGAAGATTTTGGAAGAAATCTCCCTGATGCAGGACTTGTTCCTGAGTGGTGTGCAACTCCGGGACACCATAGCAAGGAACTTGGCCTTGAAGGAAAACGTCTTTATGATGGTCATCTGCATTGAGCTGAAAATCCCTCTTTTTCTCGTCGGGAAACCTGGGAGTTCCAAGTCCCTCGCGAAAACCATCGTGGCTGATGCAATGCAGGGCCAAGCAGCTCATTCTGATCTGTTCAAGGACCTGAAGCAGATCCACCTTGTGTCTTTTCAGTGCAGCCCCCTCTCCACTCCAGAGGGAATCATTGGCACTTTCAAGCACTGTGCTCGATTCCAGGAAGGGAAGAACTTGGAGGAATATGTCTCGGTGGTGGTTTTGGATGAGATTGGGCTAGCAGAGGACTCTCCCAAAATGCCCTTGAAGACTTTGCATCCGCTTTTGGAGGATGGCTGCATAGATGACACCCCTCTTCCTCACAAAAAAGTTGGCTTCATTGGGATTTCCAACTGGGCTTTGGACCCTGCTAAGATGAATCGAGGCATCTTTGTCTCCCGTGGGGATCCCAGCAGAGAGGAGCTCATCGAGAGCGCCAAGGGGATTTGCTGCTCGTCGCGAGGGGCTTTGCAGAAGGTTGAACCCTATTTCCACCACTTTGCAGACGCTTATGAAAATATTTGCAAGGCCCAAGACAGGGAGTTCTTTGGTCTGCGTGACTACTACAGCCTGATAAAGATGTTTTTTGCCTTAGCTAAGAGCTCCAAAAGTGAGCCAACACCTCAGGACGTCGCCGAAGTCGTTCTTCGTAACTTCGGTGGCAAAGATGATGTCAATGCCTTAGAAATATTCACCTCAAGGTTACCAGAAAAAGGAGAGGTACATGCTCATGACATCAGCAGGATTGAGCTGATCCGACAGAACATTTACAGCAGCGCTGAGGATGGGGATTGTCGGTACCTGCTTGTGTTGACTGAGAACTACGCAGCGCTGCAGATCCTCCAGCAAGCTTTCTTCACCGCCCGACAGCAGCCAGAAATCATCTTTGGCTCCAGCTTCCCTAAGGACCAAGAGTACACCCAGATATGCAGGAACATCAACCGTGTGAAGGTCTGCATGGAAACCGGGCAGATGGTTGTGCTCCTCAACTTGCAGAACCTCTACGAGAGCCTCTACGATGCCCTCAACCAGTACTACGTGTACCTTGCTGGCCAGAAGTACGTGGACCTGGGGCTGGGCACCCACCGGGTGAAGTGCCGGGTGCACCCCAAGTTCCGCCTGATAGTCATCGAGGAGAAGGCCGTGGTGTACAAGCACTTCCCCATTCCCCTGATCAACCGGCTGGAGAAGCACTACCTGGACATCAGCACCGTCCTGGACAAGGGGCAGAGGGAGGCTGTGGAGGAGCTGAAGAGGTGGGTGCAGGAGTTCACGGCGGTCAACACGGAGGAGCACTTTGTGGGCCAGCAGCGGTACCGGCCCTGCGACGTGTTCGTGGGGTACCACCCCAACACCTGCGCCTCGCTGGTGCTGCAGAGCGCCGAGAGGCTGAGGGCGGCCTGTGCTCCCGCGGAGCTCCTGGGCCGGGTGAAGAGGGAGGCCCAGCTGGCCCTGCTGAACTGTGCCACCCCCGACGCCGTCATCCGCCTCTGCAACTCGGTGGGGATGTTCATGGCGGATTCCCTGGCCCACACGTACTTCCAGGAGCAGCAGCACACGTCCTTCGCAGACTTCCTGCACGCTCACGTCCACGGCGGGGCCGCGTGCCAAACGGCCTTTACGGAGGTGAGTGTGTGGTGGGGTGCTCCCAAACCCCCCCTGACCTGCGCTCGGGTTTTATTTAGGGTTGGCGTAACAGCCCACGTTGATCCTTTCCCTGTTGGCAGGGCAAATAAATGGGGTTTCTCGGGGTGCAGTCCAGCTCTGCAGCACAGAGCCCGCGTGAGGGAGTCTGTGCTGCATTCCTGCCCCATTCCTGCCCCTGTTCCCCCAGGTCACCACCTTCTCACGGCTGCTCACCAGTGCTGATGCCGCCTGCCTGGAGCAGGAGGTGCAGGGGAAGGCCCAAAGGCCCCAAATCCTGTTCCTGAAGCAGTTTGACACGGAGTACTCCTTCCTGAAGGGCATCCGGTGAGTCTGGGCTTGTGTTACCCTGCTTGGAAGGGGCTGTCAGCTGGGTGGAAGGTGTGTGGCACAACACCTGGAGTGACACACATGGGAGAGGGGGGCAGGAACCCGTGGGGCACTGACAGTGGGCTGGCTGGGGGCAAACCTTATCAGCTGCCTCACACCAAGATGGGTTTTGGTGTTTTAATCTCTCCTCCTGCCTGTAGCAGCCAAAAGCTAATGTGGAGCCACTGGTTCTTTAATCTTTAATGTTTGGTTTTTACACTTAGTGACTTGTATTCAATCCCTTTTCACTCTTCAGAGATTTCCTGGATGCCACTCCAGGAAATAAGGTCCTCATTATTCAGACAGACTTTGAAGATGGCTCTCAGGCTGCCCAGCTCGTCGCCTCAGCCAAGTAAGTCAGGTGTGAAGTGGTTCAGTTCTGCTTGGCCACTCCTCTCCACCTTTGGTTATTAGTGCTGGGGGTGGAATTCAGGCTGGGGAATGTGCAGTCCTTTACTCTGGAGCAGAATGAATCTGGATGCACTAATTGTATTTCAAATAATAATCCGTAGTCCTCGTCAAAATAAATTAAGCTGGGTCAAATGAGCAGATAATCCCTTTTGAAGTGGGAATTCTGGCCGCTGGCTGCACAAGTCCTGACGAGCTGAGGGTCAGGGGATCATTTGAGGCGCAGCTGGAGGTGGCAGCTCAGCACCACGGCTGGGAGGGAGTGACAGTCACTTGTGTCTGGTCAGGGGCAGCAAATGTGTCCTCTGAGAGGCAGGATCCAAGAGCCTCTGCCTGTCTTTGCCAGTGGCATTTCCTCTTGGTTGCAGGTACACGGTTGTTAACGAAATCAACAAGGTGGACCTGGGAGAGGTCTCTGTCTTTGTTTACTTCATCATGAAGCTTTCCCGGCTGGAAGAAGGAACGTCCTATGTGGGATTCCATGGAGGTGGGTGTGCCCATCTGCCCCTCCTCACCCTTCAGCTGGATCCAGGCAGTCGTTCCTCCTGCTGAAAATCTGGTCTCTGTCCCCCGTGGGTTGTCAGAGCTGCTCCCCTGCCCCACAGGGACTGGGCTGGGGTCAGTACCTGGGAGTTCTGGGCACCTTGCCTTGCCCACGGACAGACAGGTCCTCTCCAGCTGCAGAGCAGCACACAGACACGAAGGGAGCTCCATGGGCACACTGTCCCCTGGAACATGTGCTGGTGTTCTGCTGCCAGCAGCAAGGTGCCCTGGTCCTGTGCATGCCCTGCCAGGCAGCGTGTTCTGAGGGTGTGTCTGCTTCCCCTTCCTACAGCAAGAGCTGAGAGCAGGTGAACCTGGGTGTAAATCCACAGGTGCTGGCAGGGAGCTCTTCTTGGGATGATTTGTTGTTGTTGCTCTCTGCCCTCAGGGCTGTGGCAGTCGGTGCACATCGACGACCTGCGCAGATCCAAGGACATGGTGTCTGACCTGACGGCCCTGCAGAACCTCACCATCAGCCAGGTGTTCTCTGGGTGCTCAGGGAAAGCCCCAGGTGAGCTGGGCAGGCTCTGCCAGCTAGGGGGGACGAGGGGAAATGTGGTGCCAGACTCGGTGCCAGAGGAACTGGGGCTTGGCACAACAAATCTATTGACCTTCCCTGCTCAGCACCTGGGTTTTGAGGGGGTCCCCACATGGCTCCCAGCTTGTGTTTGTATCTAGGTCGTTACTATGACTTTAGGTTATCGAGTCAGCTAATTTGGTACTTTGCCCTTTTTTCTTTTGGCAAAAACTGTGGCCTTGGCACTGCCCAGCAGCCTGAGTCCCAGCACAGGAGGCAGCAGATGCTGCATGACTGACACCACTCACAGGAGTCTTTCTTTCCCCTCAGTTTTTTTCTGTTCCCTCTCACCACAGTGCCTGGCAGGATCCTGGGAGAGCTTAAGGCATTAGCTCAGTGTCACTTCTTCCATTTCTTGCTGCACAAAGCCTGACAGCCCCAGGGTCTGTGTCTGTGTTTGAGAGGTGGATGCAGGTGCCAGTGGATCTCTGACAGGTGTTCTGCTGATCTGGGGTGCAGTTGCTAAAATAAACTCCTGATGCAGAAGTTTGCTGCTGCTTTCTAATAAAAACTCTGCATCTTAATTGCAGCTCTGGCTGCGAATGGAGAAGCACAGGAGGAAGAGGTGGAGGCTGGAAGACCAGTGTCAGGAGCAGGGCAGCGTGAGGTCAGTCCAGAATACATTTATTTGATCTCAGCTGTCAGTGTGGTTCTCTGCACTGCCATCACAGGTGCAACACACCTTTTGCATTCCTGTTCCCTGGAAATCCAGCAGCAGCATTTGCATCATGGGTGTTACAGACACAAATTCCTCCTCCCCACTGCCCAGTCAAAATCAGCATCGCTAAAGAGATAAACCGTTCTAAGGACCCTCTAATGGTGTTGTTTCCTGCTGTTGTGGGCAGGGGGAGGTCCTGGACACCACGGTGCTGCTGAGGACCTGTGTGCAGAGTGCTGTGGGGATGCTGAGGGACCAGAACGAGGGGCTGAGTCGGAGCAGGAAGAGGATTAAGATTCTCCTTGGCCTCCTCTCCAAAGAGGATGATTTAAAAGGTAAGTGCTGCAGGGGGTTCCTGGGCATCTGGGGAACCACCAGAATGTGTCAGTCACATTGTAGACAAGGAGGATCTCCTGAGTGTGGGTCTCATCCAGGCTGTTGATCCTTTTGTGGCTGTAGGGCTTTTCCTGGAGTTTCAGGCCTTTTCTCTGGCTCTGCTGATTGGCTTCTTTCCCCACTGGCTAACCATTGAAACAACTGTGCAATGCTGTGCTTGGTGGGATATTTGGATTTGGTTCCAAATTCCCTCTTGTTTTGTAGCCTCTTTCCTGAAGATAACCAAGGCTCGCCTCTCCAGCCTTTTGAAGAAGCAAGAAGAAAATTCCCTTCACCCTAAAAACTGGGTGCTTCGGGAGGCTTCCAACCTCAGTGCTCTTCAGGAGGCAGGTACCTTCAGGTGAGGACAGCAGCAATCCTTGAGGCCTGCAGCCTTCCAGGAAGAGCCTGTGCAGCAGAGGCAGCAGTTCTGTGTAACCTGAGTATTTGCAGTGTCAGTCTCTGTGCTGGAAACTCTCCCAGGGCAGTTGTTTCCTCCCCTGGCTCCTGAGGGGAGGGTGACTTAGAGCTGCCTGGGCTGTAGAGGGACAGGAGTGCACAAGGCTTGGGCTGGAGCAGAGGGATTGCAGGTGAGCCAAGGGTGAAAGGAACATAGGGATTTTTTTTGTTAGTGATATTTTTTCCCCTTAAAGGCAGGCTTAGGACTTTCATGCCAACAAATGTCACCAATTACTCAGGACAGTCGCCTCCTGATTTGCTGATGTCGTTGCTCACCTCTCTGGGTTTCTCTGTCCCTCTCTGCCTCACAGGCACACCCTGTGGAAGCAAGTCCAGAAGGTGGTCACTCCCTTCCTGGCTCTCCTGCTTGCTGTCATAGACAGGAATGGCAACCTGGAGCTGTTGGCCAGGCCAGCAGCAAAGTGGGTGACAAACCTGTGGATGTTCATCTTCAGCGACACCAAACTCCTGACTGTGCCTTACAGTGTGGGGCAGAACAGGTGAGGGCCTGGCTGGCACAGCTCTGGCTGTGATCCCACGTGGCACAGGGACACTTGGCTGTGCCCAGGGCAGCCAGGCACTGCCTGGGGATGGCACAAGTCTGTTCTTCCTGCCTGGCCCCTGGGGCTTTGCTCTCTGGCTCCTGGCACCCCTCACACTTCTTACCCAGCCCCTGCAGCCCCCTGGCCAGGGCGTGCCAGAGCTGTGTCACAGTCCTGCAGGTCTCTCCCCTCCTAGGGCTGATTTCTTGCATTCTGCAGGTTTCGCCTCTGTTGTCTGAATGTTCTTCCCGGGCAAAAGCCCAGTGCATTAATTACCTTTTAATCTCCCAGCTCTCAGCCCGAGATAATTCTGGTGCAGAACAACATGATGGTGTCTGCTGATGCTGGGAATGAGATGCCCTTCAGCTGGAGGATAAAGGAGTACCTGGATGAGATGTGGTTGGAAGCTCAATACATCCAAAACACTGAAGGTGGGAGCCTTGAGCACCTCCACCCGCTTGCCCTGTGAGCTCTGGGTTGTCACTGCTGTGCCCCTCCAGGACACCGGGGTCACCTTCAGTCCCTGTGTGCCCAGTGGAGCTCCGTGCTGGCAGCTCTTCTTTGTGCTTCCCACTATTAATCTTCCTCACCTCTCTGTACCCTTGCATTCAAAATGCTGTGGGGGTGCCAAGAGTTAATGACAAGGTGAGGTTCCAGAAATAACGACACTGGTGCTGGGCTGACAAGGCCTGGCCTGAGTCCCTCATTAGTGGCCTGAAGGAGGGGAGTGCTGGATGCACCAGTGATTGATGAGGTGCCAGTCTCTCTGGGATAGGTGCTGTGTTGAAGCCAACCTCCTTCCAACATCCAGCTTTCCTCTGCATTCTCATTTTCCAGACCACGCTGAGAAGTTTGTGGATATCTTCCAGAAAACTGCCCTGGGAAAATTTATCTCTGCTCTGAGTGAGAAAGACAGGCAGATGCTCTTCCAGTGCTACATCACAGACTTTATTGTCTTGAGCATCAGCGTGTCCTCCCAAAAGGAGCTGCAGGTCAGTGCCTGGAAACCCTTTGGATGGGGCGAAGAGTGTGATACCTGTGAACGTGTCCCTCTGAGTCAGTCCTGCCTCAGGGAAAATCCCCCTCTGGGACAGCAAGGCAGGTCTTCGACATGGAGTGGCTGCCAAGGTGGCACAGACCTTACTCCCTAAAACACCTCCACAGCAGCCCCTGTATAGATTGACACCTTCCAGTCTGTGTAAGGAACTGATTCTTGCCTGCTATCAGAGAATTTTACCAGTATTTCCAGTACAAAACCAGTTACAGAGGTTGTTATTTAATCTTAGTGTTAACTCCCCCCCCTTCCCTTTGCAGTGCCTGCGCTCGGCATTCGTGTCCTGCATCGAGGAGTGGGTGGCACTGTCCCCTCGCAGAGAGGAGCTGCCCTCCCTGCCCTGGGCACACCTGGCATACGCCCACTTCAGGAGCCGCCTGCAGAACCTGGCCAGGATCCTGGCTGTGAACCCCCCCGTGCTCGACTACCTCACCTGCCCTGAGGGACCTGGAATTCCTCGCTCCGAGATGGTAGAGTCACTCCCGGGGGTTTTGTGGGTCCTGAGCCCTTCCTGGGGCTCTGTCTTCAGCTGGGGGTCAGTGTCCCTTTGCATTTCAGCAGCAGCAGAGGGGGAAGCACAAGCTCAGCACCCTCAGAACTGGGAGTGATCTGCTGTGTTGCTGTTGCTACAAGCAGGTTTTGAAATAGTTTGCCCTGATTTTGCATTAGTTAATAGGATGTGCTAATGAGCTGAGAATCTTGGAGTGTAAGATTAATCAAGCAGGGCATTATTCAGCAGAACATGTGCCATAGCACACCAGACCCAGAGCCCTGAAATGCCCCTGCTGTGTGTGTGCCCAGGTCCTGGACGTGTTGGCAGCCATGGCATGTGCTGAGGAGCTGCAGAACCAGGTGCAGACAGCTTCCCCCGAGCTCTGGCTGCAGAGGGTGAAGAACCTTCAGATGCCCATTGAGTTCCTTTGCAAGGAGAAGGATGCACAGCGCAGTGGGAGTTGGTGCCATCAGCTGCTGAGGGAACTCAGGTAGGTGCCCCAGCCCTGATCCTTTGCCTGGCTGCTCATTGGAGCCTTGGTACAGCCCCAAGTGCTGCTTTTCTCAGCCTTGGAAAACCATTCCAGGTTCCTGCTGGGCTCAGTTACGTACCAAGCAGCAAGAACCATGGTTTTTTTAGAGGTTGTCCCTCTAAATATGGCAGAACCACCTAGTGCATTCCATCTGGGTTCAGGGGTTATTTAAAACTCTCCTCAGGTTCCTGTTATCCAGCAGTGTCTCCCCACTCCATGGCCTGTGCATAAAGATCCAGAGAGGTGGGGGGGAGGAATTTCACTGCATTGTGTCCTCTGGAACAAAGCCCAGAGAACCACCTGCTTTTTCACAGGCCTTGTTTAGTTTATATCAAGTAAAGAAAGTGTAGCTAATTGTGATTATTATTTTATTTAATTACTTTCCTGATGTGTGAGAAGGGGTGTGCAGTGGTGCTGGTCCTGCTGCAGGGCTGCCTCCAGGCCCCTGGGCTCTGAGTTGGGTGCTGTCTGTGTTCTGCCCTTCCCAACCCCCCGTTTGGATTGGTGAGCGTGGCATGAGAGGTGCTGGAGGCGGGGGAGCATGGCAAGCAGTGGCTGACCCCAGTGCCCTTCCCTTGCTGCCCTGTTGGCAATGCTGCTGTCCTGCCCCCAGGGTCTGCTGGAACAGGGTGTTGGTCATGGCTCTGTTTGTGGAGCACGTCTTGTTTGGCATCAGCGCCGTGATGCCGGAATTTGAGAGTTTGGTGAAAAAATACACTCTGCTCCTTGCTGAGGTAAGCAAAGCTGTGATTTCACCTCTTCCCTCTTTTTTTCTTCTGCTGATAGTGGGGGTTTTTGTCTCGAGTGTTGGAGCTGAGTCACTCTGTCCTTTCCCTCTGCAGTGCTTTCAGCACGATTTGGACATGAAGACTCATCCAACGTTCGTTGCAGTGATGACAGTGCTGTGCCACTGCAAGGACGAGGTCAGCAGCAGGCTCTACAGGTACTGGCACTGGCAGGGACAGGCTGGGACGTTGCCCATGCTGCCAGCACATTGCTGGGGCTAAGGCAGTGCTTCATGAGAGCTAAACAAAGAGCAATAACCCCACGTGATTCCACAGCCTGAGCAGAGAGCCAACTTTGCATTGCCTCCTCTTGGTCTAGCTGCAGATGAACGCGTTACACAGGGGTTTTGGTGAGAAGCAGTTGTGCTCATGGCTGTCTCTGGGTTGCAGGTACGGTCTGCAGCCGTGTCCCATCTGCCTGCAGGAGCCCAAGGATCCCATCTGCCTGCCTTGCCACCACGTGTTCTGCCACAAGTGCATCAGCACGTGGCTGGTGCCAGCACAGATGCACTGCCCCTACTGCAGAGTTGCTGTGGGGGATACTGAGCTCACTGTCTCCAAGGAGATCAGGTATCCCACCCTCTCCAAGGTGGGGCAGGTTGGGTGAGGAAATGCTCAACTCTGGGGTGTCACCATGAGCGGGTTTGAGGAGGGAACTCTGCTTTGCTCCCCCTGGGACCAGACGGGTCCTGTCCCTGCTGTTTGTTGTTTCAAAAGGAGGGGGAGCCTGCCTTGGCCCCTGTAAGGGAACTGTAAATCACAGAACCGTAGGCTGGTTTGGGTTGGAAGGGACCTTAAAGATCATCTAGTTGGAAAGCTGAAAAAGTATCTCACCTTGGTGACTTTTGCCCTTCTCTTATTTTGTGGGTCTTATTTAAGTGGTTCTGCATTTGAACACTGTCTCGATGCTCTTGCCCTCCCCAGAGATGCCATAGCAAGGAACGCCCTGTTCCGGCAGAGGTGCAATAACTTCTTCGTTGATGTGGTCACCACCATGTGCTTCAAGGACAACGAGCCCCCTGACACAGAGGTGATCAAGGGGCTCCTTGATCTGCTGTTTGTTCACAGAAGCCTCCTGAAAGACTTGGGTGAGCTCCCTCCTCCCTGATGCTCAGCCTCGTGGAGCCGCCTCTCGCCACCTTCTCTCACCTGCCCAACTTGTCTTGTCCCCACCCCCACAGACCATCCTGCTGTCTACACCAAATTCCTGTCCCCTTTTAACGACGAGGTGGATGAGACTCCCATCATCCGCTCAGTGATGCTGAAGCTGCTCCTGAAGTACAGGTGAGCTGTCTGGCACCTGAGGGCTCTGGTACCAGGGGAGGGGTGGCTCAGCTTTGTTTGTGTCCATCTCCCCGGCTAATCCAGGGGCTGTGTGACCCCGGGTGTCACACGGATGTCACTGGTAGCTGTGGCGTGATTTACAACAGGAGCTGTCAGCACGGCAGCTGTGTGAGGGGGTGTTTCTCTCTCCTGCAGCTTCAATGAAGTGAAAGATGATGTGCAGCACTACCTGTCCCAGGTGGAGCACAGCGAGCTCCTGGAGAAAAATGACAAGAAGGAGCTCTACTTGCTTTTTGTCAACTGCTTAGAGGTAAGAGCTGGGCCGTGAAACTGTTGCAGGAATAAAATAAAAGTCATGCAAGGGGAGGGAAGGGTCTATTCTTAACTCTCAATGCTTTGGACAACTTTAAACAGACCTGCTAGCAGGGTAGAGGTTCCATTTCTGACATGTATAGAGGTGTCTTTGTAGAAGAAGGGACAGGCAGAGCTGGGCATCCTGGACCATGAGAGGGGGGTGTGTGTGTGGCTGGTCAGCTCATGGCTCTTGCTCAGCTTCATGCTCAGGGATTGTGAGACAGCTGGGGCATATTGGGAAAACAGTGTTTGGGGATGTTGCAGAGGTTTGGGATCAGCACCCGAGAGGTCACAGGGAGGAGCTGGTGGCAGTGGGTGGAGGGGGCAGGGAGAGGTGGCTCTGTGCTCCCTGCAGTGTGGACACGCTGCCCATGGAAAGGGCTGAGAGGGGATCGAAGGGGGTTCTGCTGCTCACCCTCTTCTGGCCCTTCTGTAGGATTCCATGTGTGAAAAGTCTGAGGACTGCCTGGGATATGAGCCCATAAACAGCCTGCTTGGGGGCAGAGGCTTCCCAGAGAACTATCTCCCGGAGGGCAGCCGAGGGACTCCCCGGGAATCGTCCGTGGAATACCTGCAGGCAGTGGCCAAGGTCCGCCTGTACCTGGGCAAGGCTGCAGAGCTGATCTTTGAGCTGCAGCAGCACACAGGTCAGTCTGAGGACTCTGCCAGCGAGTGGGAATGCTGTGTGCAGAGCCAAGGCTCCAGGTGAGGTGGGCTGGGCACAGTCAGGGCACCTGTGCTGTGCCAGGACCTGTTGTGGTGTGTGCCCAAGAACCACAGCATCGACTTCTCCTCTTCCCCGGAGGTGTCAGCCAGTTTGTCCCCTGTTCCATGTGTTAGAAGTGTTCTATATCTCATAGCAAGGCTGTGCTGCTGACCCCAAAGGTGTCGTTACATGGCAGTTACACCTTTGGGGAGAGATTTGTTTCATCCTTCAGGTTCTGACTGTGAGTTTTATTTAGAGCCCACTCGATTGAATTTTAAAGCATGAATGCTGCTTCAGACACGACTGCTCCAAAGCTTGTTGTTTTGTATGAATGAGAGCTCTGTGCAGCTAAAAGGGATTAAGAGTTTGACAGAGAAGAGATAAACTCTTTGAAATATAAAGAAATTCCTAACTGCCTGAAATCTGTCTGAGGAAATGCTCCAGGCAACGCCTGAGGAAGGGAGGGCTCCAAAGTTCTCCTGTGTAACACAAGTTTCACAAGGTGAGATGTGCTCTTTCCTTTTTTCCCTGCAGAGCAAGCCCAGGTAGAGGAGAAGCAGCGTTACCTGGCGCAGGTGAGGAGGTTCTGCAGCCTGGCCAGGAACGACTGGCACTGCGTGTACCTGGTCAGGAGGGTCGCCAGTCACTACGGGATGGAGTTTGCTCAGAAGCTCGTCAGGGAGTCCCGCTTCTGCTGGGTGTTCCCAGAGGAGGTTCTGCGGCAGGTAAAGCAGAGGCACCTCCTGGGAATGGTTCTGGTGTCTCTCTTCACTTCGGGGTGTTTCTCCCGTGGTGTGGTCCTGGGGTCCTGCCTCGCTGGCAGTGTTGGTGAGGATGGCCTGGCCCTGCTCCGCTGGATGGAGTGTCTCCTGCTGCTGCATCTGCCCCAGTGCTGGGGAGGAAGAGGAGGCCCTGCCTTCCCCAGTGGGTGGTTGTTGCCCACAGAGCTCTCCATGGGCTGTTTCCTTGGCAGGTCAGGAGCAGCCAGACCAACCACATCGACCGGTACCTGGCGTGTGGCCAGAGCTACCGAGGCCTGCGCGACGCCGTGGGACAGGCCATGATGGAGGGCTCGGCTGAGGGGCTCCTCAAGGCCGAGAAGGTACAGCCCACCCCCCACCACAGTCCTCTGGGGTTTGGATGGCCAGTGTCCCAGCTCTGTGTCCCTGGGGGGGCACCTGGGGGGTTTCTGCTCGGAGGTTACTGTGCCTTGTGCTGCAGCCACACATGTTTTCTTTCCTTTCTCACCTGCCTGTCCAGTCACAGTGGCTGGGGCAGCTCTGGGCTGTTCCCTGCCACATCCTCTGTTCTCCTGCAGGCATTCAGCAGCTCCCCAGCCGTGGGAACTGTCCACCTGCTCCTGGCCATTTTCCGGGAGGTCACCACCCTGTACGGCGCCGGGGACACGAGCCTTCATCCCAAGGAGCAGGTAAGACCTTCCCCTTTGGAAGCTCGTGGCAAACCTGCTTCATGGATAAGGATGAAGGAGGCTTGAGTCTGGTGGAAGAACATTTGTTCCTCTGCCCCAGACACGGTGCTGTTCCGAGCTGAGCTGTCTGGGGATGTTTCCCAAGCAGGGTGGCCTGGCACGGGGAGCAGGTGACAGTGCCCTTCGCTGTGCTGGGCAGGATCATGCTGGGTTTATTTATTTTAATTTTTTTTTAAATGTGTTCTTTCAGCAAACCAACGCAATGGCTCAGTTCATCCAGAACTCCCAGGCCCTGAATTCTCCGGAGCTGCAGCACTTCGCGGGTGCCCTGGTGAGGAATGGGCTGCCAGGCCTGGCCGTGGATCCCCGCAGCTCCAGCCAGCACAGGGCCCTGCTGGAGGTGGCTGTTCACGCTGCTGCCGTGTTGCTGTGTGGGCAGAGCCCTGTCCTGCAGCCCCTCAGGGGCCTGGCCTTCCAGCCCGGCACCATGCAGGTAAAAAAAATTCAGTGTGTTGTTGGTTCTTTCCTGTGTCTGCTGGATCCTCTATAACCCCGACCTTCCTTAATATCAAATCCAGTTCAGGCTGTCTGGAAACTGCACATGCGAGTCTTCACAATGCAGACAGTTCTGAGAGTGGATTTTCCAATGCAGAATTTGGAAATCTGTGTCTACATCAGCTGCCTGAGCTCTGCTTTCAGATGTCTCTGGTTCCCCATGGAGAACAAAGAACCAGCGAGCCACTGCTCCAGGAAAGAGCTGATTTACTGATCCCTCTGTCCTTTTTCCTCCTCAGCGCTCATTTCTGCCTACGATGCCCGAGGACTTGCTGGCTCAGGCGAGGGCCTGGGAAGGAATGACCAGCCTGCGCTGGTACAGTAAGTGCTCCTGACTGGCTGTAGGAGGAACTGAAGGATAATCCTTGGGTTTGCAATGGGATTGTTGCAGATGTCAGGACTAACACATGCCCCAGCATGAGTTATCCTTTGCAAATCAAGATTTATGGGGATGGTTTGTGGGGGTGATGCCCCAAAGTGCATCCAACTTGTGTCCAGTCTTTAGCCTGCAGCTGTTTGTGGAGTGTGAGGGGTCACAAAACCTGTCCTGTCACTTCTGGCAGCGTTAACGTGGTGTGAGAGAAGAGAAGAGAACTCTGCCACCTCCCTGGGCAGCGTTCAGTCCCTGTTCCCTCAGCAGCTGGGGGGGTGGGAGCATTCCTGACCAGCCCCTTTGGCACTCAGCACCAGAGTCTTTAGGCTTCCGTTCCTCGTTTCTCAAAGAGAAGCTGCACTGCACAATTCCTCGGGTTCCTGTGTGGGCCGGTCACTCCTCTGGGCTTTGGCACAGTCAGGCCTTTCCATTAGACCTCGAGTTGTATTTCTTGCTCCAGGATGATGGTTCCTGTGACAGGAAGCATCAGGGGCTTTATAAACCTGTCTCACAGAACTGCCGTTTGTTTTTCTGTTGACAGTCTGTCCCAATGGCCACCCCTGCACTGTGGGAGAGGTAAGAATTTGGGGCTGGTGGGTTTTTTTCAGCAGACAGTGTTTTCAACAGCAAACTGTTTCATTTTGTTTACTGGTTTTAATGTTCTATTGCACCGAATTTAGTTTCTAAACTCAGTGTTATTAATCACTTTGTCATGGTGATGTAAAGCTTGCAAGGTGTGTTAGGGCTGTAGGAAACCTGAGGCAGGGGTGCTGTGCCCAGGGTTTGAATTAACCACTTAGAGCTTGGGTTTTTGTTTCGTTCCCTTTCTCTGCTGGAGAGGCGTTTGCTCTGGAATTCAGTGTTCTCCTTCTGCTTTTCCCTAGTGTGGGCGCCCCATGGAAATGAGCTCCTGCCCCGACTGCCATGCCCCCATTGGAGGGATCGAGCACAAACCAGTGCAGGGATTCCAGGAGTTCAGGTATGTCCTCTCACCTCGTCAGTGCTAAATGATGCTGGACTTGCCTGTCGTGCCTTCAAGGCCAAATGTACCAACCACTTCATGCTCCTCTCTGGAAGGTGTTGGGAAGGGATGTCCAGGCAAGAGTGGTCAGTGTGTACATTATCTGTGTCCACAATTCACCAGAAGCCTTCACTCCCCTGTAGCACTTTCAGTTGGCAGCTTTTATGGCATTCAAAGACCTTTTGGGTCAGAAAGACATGACACTGGGTGTCAGATGTGTTGTGTGGGTGTTGTCAAGGCAAAACAATACTTCATATACATTTTCCTACAGATGCACAGAAGACAGAACTCAAACTGGCCACATTCTTGGGGATGTTGAGCACAGGAGAACCCTGGGAATGTCTGACCGGGGCATGTCCCCCATTGCCTTTGCCCTGACCCGTTTGCTCACACACCTCTCAATGCTGCTGGGAGCCACAAAGGACCCTCAGGTACCTTCCCTAAACAGCCCCAGGTGCCCCACACAAGGTGTAGGGAGCCCTCTGTGTGCTGCTGGTCCTGTTCATCACAGCCACACAACCAGGGCAGTCTGTGCAGCTGCAAGACCCAAATTCCCTCCTTGCCCAGGGGTGCTTTTGGCTCCTTCAAAACTGTGGAGCCTCACACACCCATCCCTGCCCTTCTTGGCCCCACTGGGAGGAATTCCAAGGGGTGCAGGTGTCTGGCAGGACTGAGCTCTGTGTGCCTTGTGCTTCCCTGGGTGTTTGTGGCCGTGCCCAGCTCCTGCCTGTTGTTGTCCTTCAGTCACTGAACAGGATGATCAAGCCACGGGTGCGTGACGTGCTGAGGTTCCTGCAGGAGCATGTTCAGGAGGACCTGGAACAGCTGACAAGAATTTTGGGGAAGAGTGTGGATGAGACTATCAACACCATTCACCTTGTGCTCGGGAGCCTCCTCCAGGACCCCCCTCAGCGCCCTGGCCAGTGTAAGACAATCCCCCTCCCCTCTGGCACCTGAGGGTGAAGGGCCACAGCCCTGCAGCCCCTCTGCTGATAAACCACTTCCAACAGCAGCAGCTGAGCTGGTGGGGAAGATCCAGAATTTGAAGCTTGTTTCTTGCAGTAGGGGGGGGAAGAATTTTTGGCCGTTTGCCTCTCTCAGTCGAGCACGGGGGTGTTCGCAAGGTTGGGTGCAGTCAATAATCCTGGAGATGAATTGTTGACTCAGTGATTTCACCACAGATTGGCAGAGCCTCCAGCTCCCGAGCAGGGTAGTCTGTGTTCTGTGCTGCCCTCCGAATGGCTCCCAGCAAGCGCTGAGGGGGGGCAGAGGGATGTCAGAGTGTGGCTCCTGGGAGAATCCGGGGTGCAGGCTGACACAAGTCACTGTGCCGTGGAGGGATTTATATCTAAAGGCTGTATCTGGAATGTGTGACAGCACCAATCAGTATTCCAAGGTTCAGTCTCTCCTTGATCACAATCTGACCTCGGGCAACCTGTTTAACCTCTCTGGGGTTATAAATGACTTGTAGAAGTGTCCCCACCATCCCCATGAGTGGCCTGAGGCTTCTGCAGACCTGCCCCACTGTGTGCTGGTGGGGCTGCACTCTCCAGACACTCAAGGATGTCCCATTGGGAAAATGTCACTTAGAGAACCTGTGCCTTCATTTCACTGAGGTGTTGCAGATGTGGGAGATGAACTCTTCCTGTTGCAGGGCCGGTGCGGTTTGATGATGTTCTCTCCACCAAGGAAATGAGGAACAAATGGGAACAAATTGTTGCCAACACAATTATTGTTCCTGAATTGAAGGTGAGAGATTTGCTGGGCAAAATGTCAGCAGCTGGGCAGTTCAAAATCCATTTATTTGGAAATGTGAGGTGCTGTAATGTCTGTGCTACACTTCTCACCCTGCTGTTCCTAAAGCCAGCCTGCCCCTGCCACTGCTGCAGGTTAAGGATCAGCCAAATTTATTCTGCCTGTGGAAATGAGAGGCTCAAGTTGTTCTGGAATGATTTTGTCTATCTGGAAAAGAATAAATGATTGACTCGGTTGAAGGCGTTGTCCAATGATTTTATTTTTGTTTTAATGCAGGATTTGGATAAAAAACTTGTGCAGTTAAATCGACAGATACAAGAGGACGAGAGAATTTCTTCCAATCCCATAGTGAAAATAGTGTATGGAGACCCAGCTGCATTCCTGTCCCAGCTGCCGAGGGACAGTCACATCCATCACTCCAAGATGTGGAGCTGCAGGAAAGGGATCTCGGTGGAGAACCTGGGCCATATTGTCCAGCAAAAGAACGCCAAGGACACTGTCCCACTCCTCTGGAAGTTCCTGCAGAAGGTGGGGGTGACACAGGGGTGGGAGCCTGGGATGTTCTGAGCACAGAGCCAAGGGCTGGGGGGTGTGGGAGGGACCCTGGAGATCCAGGGCAGGGTCACCTGGAGCCCAGGACTGAACCACAGTTGGATTATCCAGGGACTGTGTTCTCACCACTTGCTATAACCTTGAGAATGCACGTGGAAAATGCCCTTTTAAACATTTAACAAGTCATTCCATAAAAATGATCAGAACTGGTTTGTCCAGGCACAGCCTTGCCCACAGGGTCCCTTTCCTCTTCCAGGAACCTGAACTGAGGCTGGTGAAATTCCTGCCAGAGATTCTGGCTCTGCAGAGGGACTTGGTGAGGAGATTCCAGAACACTGCTGAGATCAAACACTGCTCCATCAAGGAATTCCTCAGCGAGCCCCTCTTGGGTGAGAAAACTCTGCCAAAGCTGTTACTAATGGAATAAAAACCAGATTGTCCAGTTGAAACCGAAGGTGAAAACTTCTCAGAGTTTCCTTTTAACTCCCATCCAAGTGAACTGCAGAACTTTAACCCTGCAGTTACGGTTGCAAAAGTCACCAGCTGAATTTTAAAGGGAAATGAGTAGAAGAGAGATTTCCCCAGGGGTGGGAGCTCTGTACTCCTGTGTCCTGGAGTTTCGTGGTGTTGCCAGGAGAAGGCGTTTCATGGATTTGTCCTCCTGTTGTTCCTCAGATGTGGTGAGGGATCAGTTGCAGAGGAGAGTGAATGTCTTCCTGTCTGTCTGGAACAAGCTGAGGAGCTCTCTGGACACCAATGGTGAGCACCTTCCCTGCCAGGGCTGCTCCTCTTGGGTCAGGTTCCTCCTGTCAGTGATGCAGAGACAACCTCAAAGCTGAGCTTGGCCATTAAAATTTTCACAATCCAGGTACAAGTGGAAGGGTTTGATTTCCTCTTGTAGTATTCTCACCTGAACTTTCTTATCCCTGAAGCAGAGAGCACAGCTTTTGCCAGGCTCTGCACCTTCCCCTGCCCTGGGGCAGCTCAGGAGAGGCTGGCACAGCCTGGGCTGCCTCTGGGCCACCTCAAACACTCTCATTTCTCTTCATTCCAGGGGAAATTAAGCTCCCTAAAGGCTACTGTGACACTGACCTGACCCTGGAGAGCAGGCTCGAGGTCCTCCTGCCCCGGCGGCGGGGGCTGGGCCTGTGCTCCACGGCCCTGGCCAGTTACCTCATCACTCTGCACAACGACTTCATCTACTCGGTGAACAGGCACACCAAGGAGGATGACAGGTGTGTTGCTATTCCACTTCTGGGGGCTCTGCTTTATTTCCTGCTCCAGAGAGGCTTCTCCCTCTGACTGGGGGCTGCTGGCTCCTCTGCAGGTACCTGATCAGCCCCTTGGAAGTGGCTGATCTGCACCTGATCAGCTACGAGGTGGAGAGGGACCTCATTCCCCTGATCCTGTCCAACTGCCAGTACAGCATGGAGAAGGGAGGGGAGACGCTGCAGGACTTTGATCTGGAGAGGATCCAGCAGCAAGTGATCAGCAAGTTCCTGCAGGGGAAACCTCTCATCACGCTGAGGGTGGGACGGGCAGGGGCTGGGCTGCTGTGGGGGCTGCTGCCAGCCGTGCCCTGGGCAGGCTGGGCTGTGTTCCCAGAGCTTTACATCCACGGGCTTCTCTCCTCTGGCAGGGAATCCCCACCCTGGTGTACCGGCAGGATCGGAACTATGAGCAGCTGTTCAGTGATGTCAGGAGTAAGCTGGAGCAGGTGGGTTTCTGCACTGGAGGAAGCAGGGCAAACATGAGATGCCTGAATT
The DNA here is from genome assembly GCA_013390025.1 of Pitta sordida. NCBI lineage: Eukaryota > Metazoa > Chordata > Aves > Passeriformes > Pittidae > Pitta > Pitta sordida. Next base: position 170,468 of record WEKX01024832.1, read on the forward strand.
CCCAGGAACCCTTGGAGTTTTCTCTGCCTTGCCTTGTCCACCCAAAGGTTTGCCCGCTGATCTCTCAGCATGCCCTGGATATGTCCAGTGTGGACTTGTGCTGTCAGGCAGGGTTTACAAAGGAAAGGGAGACAGTTCAGCGTTTCCATTTCTTTAATAACGTTAAACTCTGACTCCGTGTTTTGCAGAGTGCTCTGCCCAGCTCTGTGATGACCATGATCAGTGGGGAGCTGCAGTCCTACAGTGACGTCTGTGACGCTCTGTCCCTCACTGAAATCACCCTGGGCTTCCTGGCCATGGCTGGGGAGAGCGCAGAGATGCTGCTGACGGACTACATTGAACAAGTCCTGCAGATGGGGGATCAGACCAACCCCCACGTGCTGCAGGTGAGTCCCCAGGGCCAAGCTCTGATCCTGACAGGGTAAAACCTGCACTGCTCGATGCTAAATCCAGCCAGTGTGGCCTTCGAGCCCAAACCTGCTGAGCAGGGCTGAAACCATCCCTTCACCCCTCCCAAGTGCTGTTGGGGGAAAGTTTTTTCCTCCTAACAGTGTGTGAGGAGAGGCCCTGTGGGGCAGAGGCACTGTGCTGTGCCACTGTGTGACAGAGCCCTCTCATTCCCTTTCGTGGTACTGAACAGATGAGTTATTGAAGGGAAAAGAGAGAAGCGGGGCAGAGGCCTAGTGCAGACAGGCTGTAACCAGGGTGCAGGGCTGGCTGAACTCCCTGCTGAGCTCTCTGTGCACCTGGGACCTGCCTGGGCTCCCAAATCCCTCCCATCCATGTGTGTGTTTTTGTTGCAGGCCCTCAAACGATGCCACCTCAGACACACCATAGCCCTGTGGCAGCTCCTCTGCACCCACAAATCTGAGCAGCTGCTGCGCCTCAGGAGGGTACGGCCCCCCACACCCTCTGCCTGAGCAGCTCTTCTGCTGCCCTCAAGGAAGCTGCTCAAATGTGTGTTTGGTTTTTTTCCCCCCTTGCTGCATTTTTAGGATCCTTTTGCAGATGTCGGCTCAGAATACAAAGCTGAGCTCACTCCTGAGATTGCCAAGCTCCTCCACTCCTTCCTTGTCCACTCGAGGCTGGAAATCTTCCTGCAGGAGCTCCATGAAATGATTGTCTTGAAGCTGAAGCGTGTCCATGCTGTGGGTTATTTGAAACCCTCCTGGAGGTAGGAATGACGCAGCCCAAACCCACCCCGGTTGTTGTTCTCTGCCTCTGAGCAGGCACTGCTGGGAGCAGTTCCCTTGGCTCCCTGTCCCGTGGTGCTGGTGCTTTGCTGTGCACCAGCTGTTAATGCTGCCTGGGCTCTGTTTTCCAGCCTGAAGGAATCGCTCCTGCCTGACCTTGATGCCAAAGACTCTGAATTAGCCAAGGAGCTGGAAGAGACATTCCCAGATGAGATTCTCCTCTCTCACGCCACTGCTACCTGGAAAGCAGCCGCTGTCTTCAAACAGGAGCGCAAGGAAAGCTAGGGCAGCTGGGACCAGGACACTGCCACCAATGTCCCTGCCACACCCCCGGGGCTGCTGATTCTGGAATGTTGAGGAGTTGAGTTGGAGTTGGTTGATTGTATTTTGGGTATGGGGTTGTTTTTACTAACTTTGGTACCAAACAGATGAGCTGGAGCTGCTTCTGTGCAGCAGGAGGATGAAACCAGCAGCTGCTGGAGGAAAGATATTTCTACAGCCCCCTGTGCCTTCCTTGCTGGGGAAAGGGTTTTGTTTTTCCAGTCTGCGTTTCTCCTGACACCGGCTTGTCAGGATGCAGAACCGGCTCCTGCTCCCAGCTCCTGCTTCCCCTGCTGGTGCTGCTGCCCAGCACCTGCTCACACTGGACCATGAAGGAAAAATGGAACCACGAAGGAGAAACAGAACCATGAAGAAAAAACAGAACCATGAACCTTTGCTGCATTAACCCCCCCCTGTCCCGGGGCTGGGCCCTGCTCCCCCTTCCCCAATAAAGCTCGTTCTGCACTCCTGGCTCCTGCTCAGCACTGGGGACCCTGGGAGGGACAGAAATGGAGCATCAAACCCTCCTGGGCTGGTCCCACTGGGGAGAGGGGGTTCTGCCCCTCAGGAAAGGACAGGGAGGGAGCCCAGCAGGGGCAGAGGATGGAGCAGCTCTGCCCTGAGGAAAGGCCTTAGAGGGGCTGTGGACAAGGGCCTGGAGCGGCAGGANCCGGTGACGGCGGGTGCCCGCAGGGAGCAGGCCCGGCTGAAGGCCCGCGTGGTGCCGGAGGACACAGAGCAGTGGCAGAAGGATCCGCGGTTCCCCGGCCTGCAGAGAGTGGGCGGCGTGGATTTGTCCTACGTCAAGGGGGACGAGAGCCGCGCCTGCGCCTCCCTGGTGGTGCTCAGCTACCCGGGGCTGGAGGTGACAGCGGGGGACACGGCCGGGGGGGCTGCAGGTGCCACAGCTGGAGCACCGGCTCTGTCCAGATGTGCCGGGGCACGGCAGGGTCAGAGGGGCCTTGAGCTGGAGGATGGCAGGGTGAGAGGGGATGTTGGGAAGGGATCCTTCCCGGGGAGGGCGGGCAGGCCCTGGATCCCTGGGAGTGTCCCCGGCCAGGTTGGAGCAGCCTGGGACAGTGGCAGGGGTGGCACTGGGTGATTTTTGAGGTCCCTTCCCACCCAAACCATCCCCCGGTTCTGTGATTCTGTGTGTGATCAGCAAATCCTCCAGTCGCTGTTCTCCCGCCGTCAGTCCCGTCCCTGGGACAGGCTGACACAGCCGGGGCTGGAGCTCTGTGCTGGGAGCTCCGGCTGCAGAATGGTTTAAAAGGAGCCAGGGGAGGGGCCGTGGAGCAGAGGAGAAGCCTGTGGGACGTGCAGGGACTGGCCGGTGTCTCCCCGTGCTGCAGGTGCTGTACGAGGATTGCAGGATGGTGACTGTCAGTGCCCCCTACGTGGCCGGGTTTCTGGCCTTCCGAGAGGTGCCTGTCCTGCTGGAAGCTGTGCAGAGACTTCAGCAGGAGGAGCCCGAGCTCAGCCCTCAGGTGGGGGGGTCTCCTTGTCCCGTTGGCACAGAGTCCCTGCCGGAGGGTGTTTGCTCTCCGTGGGCAGTGTCAGGGCTGTGCTGGAGCATCCAGCACCCTTCCCTTAGGGAGCAGGGATGTGGAGCCAGGAGCAGCGTGAGTGCTCCCGGTGCCCAGGAAATAACATTTCTGCTTTGGCTTTTTCAGGTGCTTCTGGTCGATGGGAATGGGCTGCTCCATCCCAGAGGTAGGCTGTTCCTGGGGAGCCCTGCCCTCCTGCTGCCTGGCATTCCTGGTCCCAGCTGTCCTGGGCTTACTCTGGCTCGGGTTGTTGGCAGAGTTTGGCGTGGCCTGTCACCTGGGAGTGCTGACGGATCTGCCCTGCATTGGAGTGGCCAAGAACCTGCTGCACATGGACGGTCTGGTCAGGGACGAGCTGCACAGGGAGCAGGTTGGGCCAGCCTGGGAATTTATTTCTGGGATAACTGAGCACAGCCACATTGAGGTACATCCTGACAGCCCGCCCCTGTGTGTGTTCATCCCTAGATCCGTTCCCTGCAGAAGCCAGGAGATACATTCCCACTGACAGGCACCTCAGGGACAGTCCTGGGCATGGTAAGCTGTGGGTGTTGTCTGTGTAATGGGCCTGGCTCAGTGATCCCAGTTCAGGAAGGCAGGTGTAAACAGGGGACCAGTAACCACCAGCCCCTTCCTGGGAGCTCAGGTGTTTGCAGAGAGTTCCCAGTTCATACGTCCCTGTGTCCCAGAGCAGCGTGACCCACTTGGGGAAGGGCCGTGGGGGTCCAGAGGGACAGACAGTCCCCGTGAGGAGACACTGGGACGAAGGAGAGGTTCAGGAACGCCGGGAGCTGCCAACGCAAAGCCACCACCCCACCTTGTGAGGGCGAGTGCCTGGCTCAGGGCTCCCCTGCCCTTTCTGAATGCTCAGGCGCTGCGGAGCCACCAGCACAGCTCGAGGCCCCTTTACGTCTCTGTGGGGCACAGGGTGAGCCTGGACACGGCCGTGAGCCTGGTCAGCTCCTGCTGCAGGTACCGGATCCCGGAGCCCATCCGGCAGGTAGGGACCGGGGAGGGGCTGGGGGGGTTCCAGAGCCTCACTCTGCCACTCCTCTGGCCCTTCTCTGGGGACAGTGTTTGTGGGGGAGTTCACCGAGCCTCCCAGCCCTGACTGCAGCCCTGGGATGCCGATGTTAATCCTCAGGAGCCGCGAGTGCAGCTGCCCTGGGCACTCGGAGCCCGGCACAGGCTGCGGTGCCGCTGCTCTGGGCTGTTCCCTGGCGCTGCGCTGTGCAGAGCCCCGGGCCCAGCCAGCAGGTGACAGCACTGGATCGCTGTCACCGAGCCACGGCTGCCACCAGGGCTCAGCCTTGGCGGATCGAGTCGCAGCAGAGCTTGAGGAGCGAAGACTCCGGGAGTTGTGGGCTGGCAAGTGCCCCCCTTCTGCAGCGGTCACTGCACAGCCCCCACCCAGGAGTGCTCGGGTGTCCCTGTCCCTGGCACTGCCCTGGGACAGCCTGTTGGCATCGCTGGGGTGGGTGGTGGGGGTCTGGGCTGTGCAGCCCCCCAGGAGCAGTGCTGGGCTGGCCCTGCCCAGGGCTCTGCCCCAGAGCTGCTCATGGGCACTGCAGTGTCCTCTGGAAACTCTGGCTTTGCTTAGAACCCAGGCAAAACTCGTGCACCTGGGAGCAAAACAAGCCTTGAGGTGCCCGCAGCAGAGCTGGAGTGTCTGATCTCATCCCCAGTACCTGCCAGACAGGAGGAGGCTGAGGGAGCTCCTTATGTAACGCCCAGCGAGGCACAGATGCCTCTGCAGAGCTCCCAGCCAGCTCTGCAGCTCAGCCTGGGCAGAGGGAAGGCAAGAGCGTTCCCTTCGGAAGCAAAAAGGTGTCTTGGAGCTCCTCATCACCCTCATTTCACTTCCAGCTCTCTCCAGGATTTGGTAACGTTCAGAGGATCTTTTCCTTAGAGGAACAGAATGAATTATTGTCACTTCTCCTGCAGCGAGATGGAAAATCCAAAGGGGCTGCGTTTGCTGTGGAGGGATGGCAGGAGATACGGGCACTGCAGCCTTTCCATGGGGCCTGTCCCTGCCACAGCTCCTGTGTGTGGTGACTGTCACAGCTCCTGGCACGGGGCAGAGCTGGAAGCCTCAGCCCTTGGGCAGCTGCAGCTGGGGTGAGGGAGCAGCAGGGTCTGCAGAGCGGATGGCTGACGGTGTGTCCCAGCTGGCAGATGTGGTGGGGGAAGGACTTCCCAGTGTTGTGCAAGACCTGTGGATCAGCAGCTGCTGGTTTGTCAGTTCTGGCAGCCCTGGAGCTGCCCACGCCTCCTGAGGCTGTGCCTGTGCTTTGTGTGGCACTGGACTCTGCTGCTCCAGGCTCTTGGATGATCCCTGCAGCTCCCAGTGCCCAGCTGGTTCCTGCTGGCTCAGGCCAGGCTGGCGTGGCTCCAGCTCCCCAGGAAGGGCAGGAGGAGGCCTGCAGGTCGTGTTCTGAGGAATATTGAACACTTCCCCTCAGAAGGAGTGAGAGAGGAGCCCTCAGCTCTGAGACTGGGAGTCTCTGGTACCCTGAGGCTCCAGCTCCCTTCAGGTGTACCCTGCAGTGTTGCTGTGTGCCCAGGGACCACCACTGCCCCTCAGAGACAGTTCCCAAGCCAGTGCTGTCCCCTCTGAAAACAGCCCAAATCTGTGAGGAGGGATCCATCTCATTGATTAACCCTGTGGTTAATGACCAGGACAAGCCGAGTCCAGCCCTGGGAGTGAGCACAGACTGGGAACCATCACCTACTGGAGCATGAGCTGCTGTTCCAGCACAGCGTGGCTGGGGTGTTTGTTCCCTGCAAGAACAGCGTGTGGCTGTGCCTGCTGCTCCTCAGTGTCCCCACAGGGACTGTTGAGCAGCCTCCTCCCCTGTTACAAAATACATCACGTAATCACTGATCCTGAGGAGTGATCAAAGTTATTTGTCAGCTCAGTTATGAAACTGTCCAATTATAGAGAGAAAGGGGAAAAAAAAACCCCAAAAACCTCCCAAACAAACCCCCCCTTATGTAAGTGTGTGCCCTCCTCAGCTGGCAGGGTGGCTCTGCAGGTGTGGGCAGCTCCCAGCAGCAGCAGCGGGCACAGCCTCCCCCCGGGGCTCTTGAGGAGCAGCAAATGCTTCAAGGGCACTCACCAGGGATGTGTTAACCCACTTTCTGAGCAGCATCACTGTGCTGTGAAGCTTTTTCCAGCTGGGAAGGTCACATCCTGCTCTGTAAGTGGGGAGGGACACTCTGCCTTTGAGGTGGGGCACAGCAGCTGCTCTGAAACGTCACAGGATTGGGAAAGAAGTTTCTAAAAAGGAAAAAAAAAAAAACTTCTGAGGGGCTGTAAAAATCAACTGCCAGTTCTCAGAGTTGTGCAGGAGCCCCAGGACGGGCGTGTGATGGTTTTGGGGGGTGGTGCAGGGCTGGAGTGCTCAGTGTTAACCCGTCTGGGGAGCTGGAGCGCCCAGCAAACATCCAGCGTCCCCTTCCCACAGCCCCGGGGGTGGCACTGCTGTTCTCCCTGCCCTGCTGCCACCCCTGGTGGGATAACCAGGCTTTTCCCACTCCTTTTGCTCCCCGATTCCAGGCCGACATCCGCTCCAGGGAGTACCTTCGGAGGCAGCAGAGCGCGCCGCTGGAGGGCAAAGCTGCCCGGCCGCAGAGGTGGGTGTGTGGGTGGGTGGGCAGCCCAGCAGAGCTGCGGTAATGGCATTAAAGGGCCGGGAGGGGTGACGAGGTGAGCTGCAGTGACATCAGGACATGTGCTGCCTGCAGAGAAGGTGATTTCTGGTCGATGTGACCATGCTGCATCACACGTTCCTCACAGCTCCGTGTCCTGAGCCGGGCAGGGTCAGGGGGGGATTTGGGCTTTTTTTGGCGCTGGTGATAAGCCAAGAGCCAACGCCTCCAGGTGAGACACGAGGGTGAGCAGAAATACCTGCAGGGAGCTGGTTGGGCCCCACATCACTCTTGCATAACAAGAGGCCAGCGGGGGCTCAGTTCGTGAGAGTAAATCCACAGCAAGGCCTGAGAGCTGCCCAGGGACCTCAGGGAGTGAGGGTGGCCGGTGGTGGCAGTGGGGGATGGACACGGGGCTGGGGCAGCTGTGACAGGTCCCTTGGCACACCTGGGTGATGCAGCTCCCTGTGCTCTGCTCCCAGGGGCAGTGCAGGGGCCGTCTGTGGTGGCCAGGCCATGGGGCAGCTCTGAGTGCCAGGCTGGGTGGCCCCTGTTTGTGCCAGAGTCCATCACTGAGCCCCTCGTTCACCAGGTGACACAGATTTTGGTCCTGTTGCTTTCTCCTTATTTATGTCTGTGACCCTTCCTTGTTCCCAGCAGGGAGGCTGAGGCTGAGGCTGAACTGGAGGATTAGGCTGATGCCAGAGCAAACTGCACAACTCCACTGGATCCTCCCTGCCAAGGCCACGTTCTGGGGAGTGCAGGAGCCCCAGGGGACGGCTGGGCCAGCCCCGTGTCCTGGTGGGCTGGCAGAACAACTTGTGTTCCAGAACTGATCCTTGCAGCGTGTTTCTCAGAGTTTTGATATTGTTAAAATCTTGGTGTGAGCACAGGCTCACTCGTGAGTTTGCAGCAACTCACTGGAGTCCAGGTGACCTGAAAAGGGATGTTGAGGCACTTAACCCCTCCCTGAGCTGGCCTGTGGCTGCCACCCCCCCCTCATGGCACAGAGGAGGGAGCAGCTTCCCCCATCTCTGCAGCCTGTGCTCTCCCCTTCCCCTTCCACACCTCCAGGGAGCCCCAGCCCCGTTCCAGCTCCGTCTGGCCCTGGCAGATGGGCAGGGAGTGCCATGTTGCAGGAGTTGGTGTGACTCACTGGGGAGAGGAGGGAGCCAGCGCCGCTCTGGGGGTTGGAGCTCCAGGCCCTGAGGAGCTTCTGCTGGTTTGGGGCTGTGATGGGTCTGGGGGTGCTGCCCAGCTCTTCCTGGGGGAAGGATCATCTCAGGGAAAGGACAATTTAACCCTTGTCTGCAGGGCCAGAACTTCTCCTCCCCAGGTCTGGGGTCCTGACTGTGGCTCAGGTTATTCCTGATCATTCCTGAAGAGCAGCAGGAGCAGAACAAGCTCTCCGGGAATTCTTGACACGGCTGTGTAGGATTCCAGCCTGAAGAGGAAGAAGGATGTTTCTCTGGGGTTGGGGAGGGGTGCTAAGGTCAGGGCTCCTGGGGGCTGTTTTAACCTCAGTTTTGCATAAATTTCTTGTACAACTTTTGTTGTTCTTGTCTCTTGTCTCAGAGAGGTGGGGAGGACAAACTCCAGCCCCTCTTGCTGGGTCTGGGCTGGATCTTCCTGAAACCTGGGTGGGAAAAGGGAGAAAGCAACGACTGGGGCACATCTGGGGAGCCCCTCAGTGCCGTTTTACAGCCCAAGCTGTAGCAGCTGCAGCCCCCAGGAGGGACCCCCTGTCTCCTGGGAAGCCTCGGGGGTGTCTCACAGCAGGGTTTGTACGGGGGTGGACACAGAGGGGGAAGGGAAAACCCTCCCAGTGGAAGCTGCTCCTTTGATTCTGGGGTTGGGGGAGCCCCCTGGCCCTGCAGCAGGACCCTCAGTCTGGCTTAGCAAGGCAGGACTGGCCGTGCACAGCCCTGGGCTGGGACCCCTCACCCACCCCGACCACCTCCTGGGCAGGGGTGTCAAACTGGGAGTTCTGACTGGGAGAAACTGGTCTGGGACCTGTCCTGGCTCTTCCCAGGAGCCACAGCCGCTGCCAGCAGGGATCCTTCATCCTTTCCTCATTCCAAACACACTGAACCATGGGGACAGTCCCCTAAAGCCTGTCACAAGTTTGGGCACAGGTGAAACCCTGCGGGCAGGGGGCAGCTGTTTCCTGCTCCCCACGGGTGGAACACCAGGGAGATCCATCTGGATTTGCTGGTTCCCTTGTCCCAGGTTTGGGGGCCCAGGCAGCCCCCAGGCCTGACTTGTCCCCAGCTCTGGCCCACAGCTGGAGCTCAGCTGGGTGGGATGGGGCAGCTCCTCCAGGATGGCTCTGCTGGAAAAGGGGTTCCCTCTGCACCTGGGGCTGTGGCTGCTCCTCACCTGAAAGCCCTGCAGTGGGTGAGTGGCTTTGCTTTATTTCATGTGCTTCTCTTTGGTGTTTGACCATGAGAGGGTTAGAGAATGCTGGCTGGGGAAGGTTCAATTTGGGTGGAAACTGGAGGGCTTGAGGCCAGTTTCTCAGTGGAGTGTGAGGCTGTGGCTGTTGGGTGTTTGCTGCTGAGGGTTCCCCCTGGGATTTGGGTACCTGGACACACGTGGGGTCTGTGTGTGCTCAGCCTGGGAGGGACCCAGGGCTGGGAATGCTGCTGACTTTGGCCAACCTGAGCCCCCCCCAGCCACCTCTGCCTGGCAGGGAGTGAGGAAAGAGGCTCAGGTTAAAAAAGAAACAGGCATGAAAAACCACATCACATGGCTCTGCCTCACTGCCCCGACCTCCCTCTGCGTGAGGCTCTGAACTCCCCTGGTTCTGAGCACAGGTAAACTCAGGTGACTCTGGATTAAAGTCACCTGGACGGGGTTTAGGTGGAGGATGGTGCTGCTGTGCCGGTGGGATCTGGGGGCTGTGCTCTCCCAGCTGCCCAAACCCGGGCTGGTTGAAGGAAAGGACTAATCTCTGTGTTTGGTGTCTGCTTGTGGCTCTTTGGACACAATAAGGGATTAACTTGGTCTTTATCTAATTGGTTTATAACCCTGGGAAGGGAAAATCGCTTTGTACTGCATGAACCCTCTTAATAGAAACTCAGAGACTGGTGCTTGAGTGTCTCTCAAAGTAAATTCATACACATCTTGTCCTTTTAAACTCTTTGCTGGAAATTGCCTGTGCTGGGTGTTGTTGGGAACCAGAGGAAAATATTTATTCCTGGGTGGTTGTAAAGCCTTGTCACCCCCACGGGGCTTTTCTGTTTCTATCTGTGGCTGCTCAGGAGCCTCTGGAGGTGTCTCAGGGCTCGGTCACCCCTCCGGATCTGCTGCCTCTGAGTTTTGTGGACACCGAGAGATGGGGAAGGAGGATCCCCACACTTGTGCCCCGGGGGCCCTGGAGGAAGCAGAGGTGGTTTAGGATGCAAATCTGTTTGTTCTCTGGGGTTTGAGGGAGTGTGAGTGAGCAGCTGCCAGGGGCTGGGATGGATTCCCACCTCCGTGTCTGGAGCTGGAGGCAGTGTAGGTGCTGCCTGCGCCGTCTGTGCTCGGGGTGGAGCTCTGCTGACTCAGGGTTTGTATTTCGGGACGGTTGTGCCGAGGACGGGGGACGTGTTTGTTGGGGTTTCCCCCATCCCTGCCCCCAGTTCTCATCCTTCTTCCCTTTTGGCTCGGCCAGGGGGGTTTAGAGGGGCTGTTTCCCCAAACCCAGGTCCGGCCACAGCCTGGCAGCTCCGAGCCCCTCCTCCCTGCCCACGTTCCCGGTGCATTTGGCATTTGTGGGGCTGGCTGGGGCAGCCGTGTCCCCCTGGCTCTTGGAGCAGGAAGGTCATTCCCCAGCTCTGGCTGCAAACTGGAATTTTTAAGGTTGGTTCCCTCTGTGGCAGCTGAGCCCTGTCGGGGTGTCCAGAGGCCTCCTGGATGTGCTGGCAGTGCCCAGGGGTGCAGAGGGAGCTGGGGAGCCTCGTGCCTTCCTTGCAGGATTTTTGGTTGTTTTTTTCTGGATTTTCCCATCCTTCTGTCCTACAAATAGTTCTCCACCCCCACTGCTCGTCCTGTTGTTGGTCTCGGTTGATCCTCTCTGGTCCTGCTGCAGATGCTTCTCACTGGAGCCCCCCTACCCCCCCACCCCAGCCTGATTTTAAGGCCCCATTAATTAAAAGCAAACGAGGGGAATTTCTCTTGACAAGCGAATTAATAGCAAACGATGTGTGTAATTATGAGCGGTGTCATTCGGGTGATGGAGCGGCTCAGGCTGCAGAAAGGTGGCAGATCTGCAGGGGCACCCCGGGAGCTCCCTGTGCCTGTCCCGGCAGCACAGATCGATGCCACCAAACCAGCCCGTGATTAGCTCCCGGTTTGGTTCCCACCCCCGGGGCTCCACGGAGGATGTTTCCTTAGGAACCTGCTTTTCTCGGGCTCGCTGCTCGGCGTGTTTGGTGCCCGCAAAGCCCGGCTGGTCCAAGCCCGGCTGGTCGCCCCCCGGCGCTGCTCCAGCCCCGATCCCTGCGTTTGTTTGTGATGTTCCGTCCCTGGAGCGCTCGGGAGAGCCCCGTGCCCGCCGAACGTGCCCTCCCGGTGTGGGCACCGGCACCTCCCGGCTCGTGTCTGGACTGGAGCCGGTTCTGTGGTGCGGGCACAGCTCCCGAGGAGGAGGAGGAAGGGGAGGAATGGGGCCGCAGGGGCTCCAGGAGCTGCTCTGCTCCTGTGCCACCGGCGCCTTCCCGAGGAGCATCCCATCCCCGCCTGCTGATCGAACACCCGGCAGATCCCTGGGAGAGGGCTCAGGGGCCGTGCTGGATCTGGCGGCGTTTGTAACTGGAGTGGTGATGGGCAGCACCGTGATTAAAGTGCTCTGATTAACACACAAACCGTGTTTGCAATGAGCGGGACTGGGAGGGTTTGGGAAATCCGGCTGGCACATGATGAGGTTACTCCAACAAATTGCTCGGGTATCAATTACTCCGCTCTGCAAATGTCGCCCGCTCTCTCTGTGTTTGCAGTAAACTGGGATCCGATGAATTCGATGTGGTTTTTGCTCCTGGCGGACGCTGCCGTGGCCCCGGGGCGGGTGGGGGACAGGGCAGCAGCCGGGGGTTGGTTACCCCACCCGTAATCCCAGAATCCCGGTCCCGTGGGAACATCCCACCTCCGCTGGCACCCCTCACCAGGGGGTGCGGCCCCTGCCCGGTGCCTGGGCACGGGGAGGCTTTGGGGCAGCCCCAGGAGAGGGGCCGGGGGGAGCTGCGGGCAGGAACCGTCACCTTGGGCTCTGTGAGCGTTCGAGGGGATAAATCAGCCCCAGCTTTGTCCCTGGGGGGGGTTCCCACCCCGCTGGGCGTGGGGAGTTGGCTGTGACACTGACTGTGGGGGAGTGCTGCCCTTCCCCACCTTCGCCGAGCCCTGACTCAGCAGCGCGATGGAGCTCTGCCTCCCTCCTCATCCCTCCTGGCAGGAGGGGATTTATGGAGCGATCCAGACCTTTGCATCACTCCTTCCCTCTCTGCCAGCCCGGCCGAGGGCGGCCGCTGGTGCGGGGCTGCCCTGTGGCATCTCCCGCTCGCAGGATGGGGAGTGTTCAGATCTGCCGCGGGCTGTCGCTGACCTCATTTCCAGCAGCGCCGCGGAGCTCGGCATCTGTTGCGGGCAGGGAGGGGAGTGGGGGCCTGGGGACCCCCCCTCAAACACCCCCAGCCCCGGGTGGCGTAGGGAACCTGCAGGGGCGGGGGGGTCTAAGGGTGGCGCAGGATGGGCTCTGACCCTGCTCTTACCCCGTGTGCCCCTTCCCGTGCCCACCCTGCTCCGCAGCTGCTAATTAATCAGCATAATTAGCGAGATTCTGCATCTATTTTTAATCAGCTCTGAAAGATGGAATCTTCCTCCTGCTCCGTGCTCACCCCCGGGCTCTCCCGGGCGTAGGGGGCGCTTAGACGGGGACCCTCCGGTGGGAAATAAGTTATTCCCCTCCGTGCCCCCAGGGTGGGGTGGGATTCCTCATGGGATCCCCTGCCAGAGGAGCATCCCCCCAGAATTCCTTGGTGGAATGTGAGCTCCCAGCCCTTCCATAACCCGTCGGGGATGAATGGGAAGGATGGAGGAAGCAGCTGTCAATGTGGCGCTCGGCAGCAGCTGGGAGAATCGCAGGAGGAGGAGCCCGGGAAAAGGCTGCGAAAATATTCCGCGAAGGCAAAAAGAGGGGGGTGAGGCTCGTGTTCCAGCAGCTCCCTGCCCCTGGCGGGGGTGGGAGGGGGTGTCCCTGCTCCTGGGGGACGGCTCTGGCTGGGGAAGCAGCACCTTGAGGAGGGTGGGGGCGTGCGAAAAGCAAAGTTTGCCCTGACATTGCCCTGGCTCTGTCAGCTCTGGTCGGGTGCCCCGGGGGCAGAAAGGGCTCCAGGAAGGCCCTTTCCCGGCTGTGCCGGCCTGGCAGTGCCACAGGAGATGATGCTCTGACAGCAAAGGCTCCTGAGGGGCATTTGAGGGACAGTCAGAGCCGTGACTCACGCCTGCGACCAGAACGGTCTGTTGGCATTGACTCGGTGCCCAGAGTGGTGTCCGGCTGCCAGCCATGCCCTGACCAGTCCCCAGTGCCCTGCTCCCCTCCTTCTCTCTCACCCAGGAGTACCCCCCAGCCCTGCCCGGTGCTCTGGGTGCAGGGTTGGGCTGCTCCTCTCCCGGTGCCCCTCCCGTGCCAGGCTGCCAGTGGCTTCTTGGAGCCTTGGGTGATGTTTGGCAGCTCCTGCCCAGCCGGGACCCTCGTGGAGGTGCCCAGCTGAGCCTGTGGTCCCTGCCATCACTGCCTGGGCTGTTCATGTGCAGGTTGGAGCTGCTGCCTGAGCCCCAAAGGGCACCATCCTTCACGATGCTGCCGCTCCAAAGCCCGTCGGCTCCGGCTGTTGTGGAACAGAGGGAGATTTCGCTGAGGTTTCCGTGGTTTCCCTGCGCAGGGAGGGAGCTGAGCCCACCCCGCTGCTCGGGGAGGTGGGGGGTGTCTCTTCCCTCCGCCCACCGCTCCCTGCTCTGCGTCTCATCCATATTTAATCCGGGGCTCCTGGAGCCATGTGCTCCCCGCACGCCGGCGCACGCCGGGCACACGGCGTCACACACTCGCTGCTAATTAATCCAGCGGCATTTATTAAGTGTCTCGCACGCCTGGGGCCGCTGGCGGTGACGATGCTCTGGGACGGGGCCNTTCTGTGCAGGGTGAGGTGTCAGGGGGATGTGTCAGTGATGGGCCAGGGCTGCTCCTCACCTCTCCCAGGATCCTCCCTCCATCCCGCAGGATCTGGGACACTCAGGTCGTGCATGTGGAGCTGGGGTGGGAGGGATGGACAGGGTGGCCCTGGGGCTGCTCAGCCCTTCTTGTGGCTGCAACATGAGGGGTTCAATACCCACAGGTTTGGGGGGCACTGAGAGGTTCTCGGAGCTTTGGGGAACCCAGGAGGTGATGAGCAGATACAGAAGTCGTGTCTCCTCAGCCATCACCCACGTGCCACCTGCAGCCTCCCCCTGCTCTGCCCCAGCCGTGCTGCTGCCCTGGGGGGCTGGACAGACCCACTCCCACCACAGCAGCGTTTGCCAGGTACCCCAGAAAAACAACAGAGAAGCTGGTTAGTGTAAATCTTTTTTATTGCAGTTCAGGTGGTAGAGGAGCAGGAGCCTCTGGCTGAGGGCATCATCCCCTCTCCTGCAGCAGTGGACGGGCACTGGGCTCTCCCCTTGGCACTGGGATGGCAGAGGGGGGACTGTGAAGGTGGCAGCACCTCGGGGCCAGGGCTGAGAATGAAGCAGGAGCTGCCACCCGTTCCCTGGGTATAAATAGCCTCCCCTTGCAGGATGTAGGCTGTTCCCACTGACACCACATCCAACAGCCTGTCCTTGGAGCAGCTGGTTTTTGGGGGCGGGGGGGACAGTGTCTGCGTTGGCAGAGAGGGCTGGGGAACAGCAGTGCCCAGGGAGGAGGAGTGTGAGGGGGCTGCTGGGGGCTCTGCAGTGCTGCTGCCTTTGTAAGGCTGGCAAGATGCTGCTTTAGATCCCTTCTGCACCCGGGAGGGGACGTGGGGAACCAGGAAGGGGGAACAGATCTCTCACCACCCCTTCAGTGCCCACTGGCATCGTCCCCTGTGGTTGCTGCCCACCCTGTCCTGGTCCCTCAGCCCCGTCTGGGGCTCCTTGGCAGCCCCCTGTCTCCTCTCTAAGCACCCGTGGGGGTGATGGACAAGTGGCACGTCACAGCCTGTCCCTGAGGGGCTCAGTGAACTGAGACAGTTGTGGTGTGTGGCCTCTCCTCCTGCCCCTGGGGGATTCCTGGTGCTCACTGTCCACTCCCGAGGGTGCCCAGCACTTGGCATTGTGCTCCTACCCGCCTGGGGCTGTGACAGAACACCCCGGGTGCCCAAAGAGCTGCAGCTTGGCTCGAGGTACCGCCCTCTCCCCCAGGCTGGTGGCTGTGTTCCAAGGGTTAGAGCTTGAGGCACCCTGGAAAGGAGCCGGGAGGAGGGTGGCAGGGGCTGGGTGAGGGACAGGGTGCGGTGGCTGCTGGAGGAGTGGGAGGTGACACGTAGCCAGGCAGGCACAGGGGTAGCAGAGGCTGTGGTGGCTGGAGATGGTGCTGGGGAAGGTGCAGCACCAGTGGCTGCAGAGCCCTGGCTGTGACACTGGCTGTGACACTGGCTGTGACACTGACTGTGACACTGGCTGTGACACCATGTCCACCCCACGGCCACTGCTGTGGCCACCACCAGCCCCTGGGAGCTGAGACTTGTTTGGCTACAAGTGTGGCAGCAGCCAGGGCCCTGCTGAGTGTCACCAGCTGTGTCCCTCGGGGCTGGACCCTGTCCTTGCTTCCTCCCTGAGAGCGAGAACAGTGCTGGTGTCACCCTGTCCTGCCCTGTGCCCGAGGCAGCAGCACCAGACTGGCCCCGTGTGGCTCCTGCTCCCAGTGGCCGTGGGACAGGGAAATGACAGGCTGGGGGGGTGAGTGGTGTCAGGCTGCTTTTAAGGAGTAAATAACGATTTCCCTGCTTGTATCTTTGATGCCAAAAGCCAGAGATCCGGCCCAGCTGCTCCGCAGCAGGTGTGGGACACGGGGGAAGCTGCAGCACTCAGGAGCAGCATCGGCCCCCTGGCACTGCCCTGTCCCTGTCCCTGTGGCACAGGGGTGGCCTCCAGCCACATCCCACACTGAGCCACACGCTGGACTCACCCCGGGAGCGCTGCCTTCCAGGAACTGCAGCCAGAGCCCAGCCTGGCTCCCCAGGGACTGGCAGGGATTGTCACCGTGCCCACACTGGCAGAGCCCTGGGGGTGTCACTGTCCCCCCTCCCCGTGCCAGCCTGCAGGGAGCTGAGCTTCCAGCCTGTCTTGGGGAGAGAAAAAAAAATCATCAGTTTGTGTGATGTGTTACATAAACCGGGGAGAGACGTGGTGTGAGGGGACAGGGGGAGGAGAGAGCCTGGCAGGGAGGCTCAGAAATTCCTGCTGCACCCAGGCGAAACCTTCCCCTGGAAAAAGAGCAGCTCCTGGGCACTGGCTGCTCAGGGAACAGACACATGGGAGAGAGAGAGCGGTGTCTTTCTTCACTCTTTATTGTGTAAAAATAAAGTCAACAATTCATGTAATCCCAGCAATAAAATGGAAAAAGCATGAGAATCCGTAGAAACAGTGCATTGTCAGAACTGCCGGATGCACAGGGGGGTCAGAACCCCTTCGAATCCCAAAGGAGACAGAGCCAGAATAGGAAAAATGTACAGCTTTGGTTGGCAAAATAATGACAAATTAAGATACGTTAATCTCTCCCCTACTGTACACTATGTACACTGTGTTGACATCACACCCTTTCCTGGTGGGGTTTTTTTTTTTTGGCAAATCCAACGCACCTGGGGCTGGAGGTGAAACCTGTGCCGTGGTCTCGTTGTTCTCAGCAGGTTGTGCTTGTCGCCGACGTGAACTTGGGAGGAACTGGAAGTAACTGGCGGTGGTTTGGGGTTTTTTTTCTTGCTAAAAGAGCAGAGTTGAAGGTCTGCGGCCCCGAGCCCCGGCTGTGTCGGGGGTGTCACTGCCCCGGGCCAGCTCGGAGCTCCTGGCGGGGTGGCCGTGACCTGCCCGGCCCCGCACGTCTCTCTGCCGCATCTTTGGAGTCGGGGGGGAGGCTCTGGAGCCCTGTGTGAATTCTCTGCCTCGTCCTCCACTGCTGCCAAGGGCTGGGCAGGGAGGGGGCTGGGGGGGG